>CABHPR010149865.1:16323-57844 GCA_902168415.1 Peromyscus melanophrys
GTGTGTGTGTGTGTGTGTGTGTGTGTGTGTGTGTGTGTGTGTGTGTGTACCAAATGAAGTTTTAGCCTTTCTGAATCCCCAGCTTCCTTAGCGGCTTGAAAGCAGAGATTACCATAGGACTCCCCATTTGCAGCTCTGCTCCCTATGCTTAGAGTCCCTGCCGCCGTTCCATTCCTCCTGGAAGGGAAGCTACTTCATTTCGTGAGGCATATCCTGCCTAGAAATCACTTGCATTTGCAGGACCACGATCACTCTTCAGTAAAAGCTGAACTAGTATTTGTACTGTCTGGAGTCATAGAAGTGCATTCTACTATAAACATGCTCAAATATTAGTAAATTATTGCTTTGAGCAAGATATTTATACTACTTTTAAAAATACCAGTTGGCAAATGATAATTTCTAGTGAATACTGTGTGTTTGTAATTGCAAGTAAAGGAAGCGCCCAAAGGGAGTCTTTTCAGCCCACAGTGGCAAAGGCACTGTCATCACACCACTGCTGTGACTGACTGTCTGAGTCACTAGCTTGAACATGTTTATGACAACAGCCCCAAAAGATAAGTAGCCGATTTAATCCTAATTCAAACAAATCAAAGATTTCATTGAAGGAAGTGACTATTTTCATATACTAAATTCAAACGAGTCGGATGGACAGTGCTTACTGAACCTGAGCAGCACGCTTACTTTTTTAAGTTAAAAACATTAAATAATTGAATTTAAATAAATTATCAAGAAATGTTCATTTTTCTGCTTTAAGGAAACTGACAGAACTCCGTCACTACATTGAGATTTTTAGAAAGAAGTAGTGTCTCCGAAGTAACTAAACCCCAAGATGTGTGTGGCTTCACAGACATACACGGAAGCTCCCTGTCTGCAGAACTCTGGGAGTGGTCTGCAGCCCATTTACACCACAGCAGCCATCTTGGTCCTGCTGGGTTTGCGCACTGGAAGCTTCAAGCTTTGTCGGTAGCCAGTGACTTTGGTGATGGCCCACGTCTGAGTTGCTCCAGGCTTCTCTGAGAATCTTCAGAAGCAACAGAATGGCTGGCCATCTCAGGAGAGTATGGGGAGGAGAGGGTCCTGCTCTCTGCTGAGCATCTGTGGGCTCTTTCCAAGGACCCCCGTGTACTTCCAGAAGCGCACAGGTGACAAAAAACAGGGTTCAGCACGTTCTAGAGAGCCCACACTGAGGGGCCCTGGTGTCTGTGCTCTTGCCTGACAACGGGCACAGAGACAGCCAGACAAGATACGCACGTGTGCCTTACCCTCTCTTTCTTTCCTAGGGAATGCAGTCGGATTTTCGGTGAAGATGGCCTGACACTCAAGCTCTTTCTTAAAAGAACTGCTCCTTTTTCTATTCTGTGGACTTTGACAAATTACCTGTATTTACTGGCTTTAAAGAAGCTGACGGCCACTGACGTCTCTGCTCTGTTCTGTTGCAACAAAGCCTTTGTCTTCTTGCTGTCCTGGATTGTGCTGAAGGACAGGTTCATGGGAGTGCGGGTAATGGCACGCTCAATTCCATGCTCATGCGCGGTGCCTCCCTGCTTCCTAACTCTCGCCACCGCGCGGCTGCTGTCTGATGGAGTGTCTCTAAACCGGTCCCTACTGATTCTGAGTACCAATTGAAATTTGAAGATGTGTTAGGAAGCCCCGGCAGTGACAGCATCACGAAAGGAGAAAGGGATGTTTCTACCGGGGAGTCAGTTGGTTACAACAGTAGGCACTGAAACAGACTGAGAAATTAAGTTCCTTAGAACTAACTCGTAGAATTATTGTCACGATCAATTCCTTGTCCTCAGCAAAGAAGGGTCTGAGGAAATAAGCCACAAGTAAAGATTGGGATTTGCTTTTGTCAATCAACATATTTTGGAACAACCCCCAACCTGCCCTTACCCAGATGGATTTAATTAATGTTGGTGTAAGTAGATAAGGTTACCAAACAGTAATTAAAGTCACTGGCAGTGGCACAATGCTATTAAAAGTGGCTATATATCTAGTGTGAGTAATCAAGGAGTGGAAAGAAAAGCAACAACTTGTACTTTGGGGTACAAATCCTTAACTGAACTGTGGGAAATGTTACCACCACAGTTCTGAGTTCATTCCTTTAAGTAGAGCCACGAAACTTTAAATATAATTTGATACAATTTGTGCGACTATTCCACATTAGAAGCAGATTTCTTGGGAACCATGTGGATTTCAGGAGCCAGACCCCATTCATATCTGGCATGCTCCAGTCCACATCAAGGCAGTAATACCTTACAAGGAAAACCATCCAAGGAAGTTTGTTTTCTGAAGTATCAGGACTGTGCAATCTATTCTTTTCTGGAAGAGCTGTCCAGGATTGCGTTTGAAATGTATTTTTCTCCCCAAATATTGTCTAGTTGACAATCTACCTAGGTCCTTGTCTCTTTCCAAATGCTGAGGTTAATGTCTACAGACAGACAAAGGGCCTGGCAGCCATTGACTAAAAAAGCTTTCATTTTCAAAGAATTAAGAGCCAGGTGTATTGGTGCTGCCTGTAGTGGGGGCTGGAGCAGGAAGAAGACTTCAGACCAGGAGTTCAAGGCCAGCCTTGTTAATAGAAAGACTTCCATCTCTTTAGAGGGGAAAAAAATACACAGTTACAAAATTTCTGATTGTGTTTGAGAGACATTGCCCAGAAATTCAAAGTGGAAGCTTGACATGAACAGTCAAAAGGTAGACTTAATAAGAAATAAAATAAGGAACGTTTTTCCTTTTTTCTTTCCTTATTTCTTTCTAATGTACACACTCCACTGAATAACCTTACATTTGGCACCCAAAGAGGCCAGTGTCATGTATTTATAGCAGAATCACTGTTGTAGGTTGTCAACTATCAGGAAACTTGACAATCCCATGCACACAGGGACCTTTCCTACATTGTTCACTGTGCCGTTCCGGAAAGGCTACCTCTGTTTTTAAGCCCTGTGTAATATACAACTGCAAGCACTTCCTTAAAAATGAACTATTTTCAGGTGGCAACAACAGAGTGCTAAGCTAAATAGAGGGACCCTCAGGCAGAACCCATTTATCTACCCTGGTCATACTTATCAAGTCAGCCACCTGTGTTTCCAACACCTAGAATAATGTAGAGCGCAAAGCTCAGTTGTTACTTGAAGATAGAATGAATGAATCCATGCTTTGTCAGTAAGGATCATGACAAAAAGATCAACTTAGATGACTAGGGTAAGTTCTAAATCCAAAACTCAAGTATCCCTCTGAGAGACTCTGAGGAGAGGACATACATGACAGGGTGCCGGGGTGACCATCAGTCTCTCGAGAATGCAGGGACTGGATTCTCTCTTAAACTTGCCTTTGGAAGTTTAACCTTGTGTAAGTCTGCACTCCCAGCCTCCAGGCCTGTGTGAGACCTCATCTCTTTTGTTCTGAGTCACCGAGTTTGTGGCAACTTGTCCCAGCAGTCTTGAGTGACTGGTAGAGAATAAACACAGGAGAGGAAATGCTAAGTAGCCAACAAATACTTGTCAGTAAATCTGCCCGCCAAGTAGAGACATTAGAAACATTAAGGAAGTGTGGGTGTCAGGAAAGCTAGTAGAAATCTGGGCTTTTTTTTTTTTTAATCAGTAACAAGGTGGTACACCGCTTACATGATGTTAGGAAGTGGTCCATGCCCCCTCTCCTGAAGGATATCAAAATGTAATTTTAACAATGCCCGCATGTAGAAAATTTCTTAATAATAATAAAAAAAGAAAATAATTACAATAAACCTGAACAAAAAAAAATGCCCACATGCAAGCTGTAGAATGCAGAAAGCGCCAAAATGTATTCAGCATGTTGCCTTTTGACAAATCAGCAGTTCTTTTCCTCTCAAGGCGTAGAGAGTACATATATAATTAGATCATTTGAGCAATGAAAAGAGGCTGAACATAGCAGTAGCAACCTGAGTTCTGCTCCGACTGTCCCCATCTGTAAATAACCCAAGGCTTAGTCCCCCAGAATTCCTCCTCCTGAACTCCAAACACAAACACAAGGGGCTGCTTCCAGTCACAAGGTTAACATTTCTCTTTCTACCTCAAGCTAAAGCTTGGTGGGAGGCAGGGTTGTAAGTCCAGGTAGTCATTGGACTTAAGCTCTCATTTGCTTGGCTCCAAGGAAGATACTGTTAAACATAAATAATGATGGCTTTCTCTTTTTTTTTTTTTTTTTTTTTCCATCTCAAAATAGCACCATGGACAGAAGAGAAGGTGATTTAAGCTGTAGTCATATCAGAAAACACAGGCTTGTCTGGACCACTAATGGATAACACTCATATAATAATAGATTATCCATTATAAATCACTCATTTAGACTTTGTTTCCTTGGACTACTGATTGAAGTACAGATAAAAATAAAAAAATTCATCATTTTTCTATTATGAAGTCATTTCATCCAATTTATTGGTAATCTGTGGTGTGTTAAACAGCTCTTTCAGGAGTAGTTGTTTATAACTAATTTGATTAGCCCATGGAAATTTGTAAAATTCAAACTTTTAAAAGATATTAGAAAGCCATCATCTACCCCTTGCTGCCTTTCCTGTGGCTGTTTTTCTACCCCTGAGGTCCTGTGTACTTAACTATATTTCTTAAAATCGTGAGAACATGCTACAGTTACTCCATCGGAGAGTGCTGGTGTGGTATGCATGAGACTCTGGACTCTGCTGCCAGCACCACAGAAGCAAAGAACAGAGGGTGGAATGCCCTCCTGTCACTGGTGCCTGGTCATTCCAACAAGAACTCGATACCAGACTAGAAATTTAGAACCCTTTCTTTGATATCTTGATCCTCTCTTACATTTTGTATCATTATTTCAATTTTTTCATTTTCAAATTAGTGAAATGGAGAATTTTTAGAAAATTGGTGGTTGAAAATACTTAAACGCCAAGTCTGATTTAGCTTGACCAGACCCAATAAGAAAAAAAAGAATAAAAAAAAAAAGAAAGAAAGAAAGAAAATACTTAAATGGACTCCAACTTTCTTAGAAATTTAGGGGATGATTTATGTTCCTTCAACATGTGTTCCTGCGGCAACCAAATACTCCCCCATTATATTATTCCCAAGCAGCTAACATAATACAATGTGGCTCTTTGGGAGTCTTTCTGAGAGCCCCCAGTTCTAACTGGAGAACATTAGCTGCTCTGATTCTTTTGTTTTGTAATCTGTGATTTGAATTAAACTGGGCCCAGGATGGCTTTAAAACAGGATACTGGAGTTGAGCTGCCACTGGAGTGTGCTAATCCTGAACACTCAGAGAAGATTCAAAATGACCTTTAGTCTGCTTTGGTAACTGCTCGTTCATACACAGTGCAAACTCACAGGAGCCTTCATGATTCCCAGAGGTGGCAGCAGAGGATAGACAGGGGAATCGTCCCCAGTAGGCCCCTCTGGGCAGAACAAAGCCTTATGAATGGAGCCCAGAAAGGAGAAAGCAAGGTTCTGATCATTGCTGCAAGGGCTGCACCCTTAGTCACTAACTCAAGGGTCACTGTGGCTGTCCACACAGCTATCAGTCCTTCTTTCTGGGATTTCTTTTCCTCTTTTCTACCCAGGTCTTATTGTGATCTCACTTTTAGGTGGATTTTATTCAGATAAAAATAGCCATGGGTGGATTAGAAATGTAGAGGCCCAGTACCCACAATGTTCTATGGACTTCTGGCCCTTTATGATGATTATAGATTCCCACAGCTCTTTTATTTTTCACATTTCAGCTCCTGTTCAATTTATGATTTAGAATAAAAGAAATAGGTCCTTACATAATTTTAAATATAGCATGTGTAGAAGTTTAAGGAGTCTGTGGTTCCTTGAAAATAGGTCTACTGAAATCCACCCAAAAGCTGAGTTCATACAGCCCTCGCTGGCTGAGCTCTTAATTGGTGTATTAGTCTCAACCACTGATATATAGCCTCAAACTTCAGGTCAATTATGGTCAACAATATAGTTTAATATCTTTGTTCTAGAACTTCTTGTTGGTTTTGAGGCTTAAGGGTTCCTTGTGAACCAGTGAAGTTCTTTTACACTCATTAGCTTCCAAAAGCAGAATTGGCCTCAAGGAAACATATTAAGATTACGGTTTCTCATTTACATCTGTGAGGACCTTACAGGAACTTTGTAGGAAAAAAGTGGGTTGAAGGCTTATTTCGATGACTTGGGCCCTAACATGGGTGATGTTGCTAGGCAGAAAATAATTCTGGAAACCATTTATGAATGGGAATCACAGAGAATGAGATGATGCAAGGGCAATCGGATCCTGTGGCTTTTGGGGGGCCTGCACAGAAAAGGGGAAATACAAAGACACATGCAAACACAAACAGCCAAAATCCAGAAGCATCTCTTGACTTAAGTGGGGTCTTCTTTGAAAGGTAAAAGAAGCTTGATTCTCCTGTAGGATTACAGATGGTGTTTAGGATGTCAAGCATTTCAGTTTCAGAAACAGGCTCAAATAGTCTCCTAGCCCTCTACAAATTTCCCCTAAGAGTTAATGGCAAGAACTCTCAGAAGGACAGCTTGCAGAAGATGGTAGCTGGCTCACAGGACTGTGTCACTTTCCTGGCATGCTGGAGAAATGTGGAACTGGATCCATTTCCAGAGGTACTCAGCTGAAGTAACCACACCGACTATAAGGAAACAGAGAGCTTTGGGAAGTTAAAAATGGCAGCCTTGTCAGTTTTCTTATCACAGTGGTGACTAACATTGTTACCCAAATGAGATTCAGGTGATGATGAGATGGTTGTGCTCATCTGACTTAGATGCGTGTAATTGGTTAAGAAACTGAATCTGGAATAACCTATAAGAAAAACCATGCTTTTCAGAAGCCAAACACCTAGCCCCACTAGATATTCCATTTTGTGGTAAAGGAGGTTCTCATGGGAGGCAGAGTGTCCCAGTTTTCCTGGGTGGTCAACATGAGCATGTAGAAGAACTTAAGATGTAGACTTCCTGGGAGTTCATGACCAGCATGCTAAGCAGCGTCCTTCCATTTTTTCTGTTGAGTGAGTGTCCAAGCCTTTGGAGACTGATTCTGAAAGTGTGTGTGGCTTAGATCTGTGCTTAGGGTGTTTGTTATATGGGTGCTTGGAGTATTTACTCTTTGAAGTTTAAACCAGTGGTACCAAGCAGAGCTGCTCTAGGGTCATCCAAATGATTTCTCCAAATAGGCTTTCCACCCAATGCATTCCTACATGTTCAAGATGAGCTGAGATCCATTCCTCAATTTCCAGCTGTGTCCATCAGAAATACATTGGGAATTTCTTAAAACATGAGGTAGAGAATTTATCTATTCAGATTACTATAAATTTTAAGTTAAAATGTAGAAAACATCTATCTCCTCAATAGGAATGTACTATATGCCTTATAAATCGTTGCCTCTACCATGGGAAGGGCTTTCCTAATACCTCATAATACTCAGATTTTATGCTTTCAGAATTTAACTAAGTATTATCTGGCCCCCTAATGGGAAAACCACCTCTCCCCATGCAAGCAACTGAAACAGACACTGGTGTAATTGGCATGTCAATTCAAGTAGTTCAGGCGAATATTTTCACAAGTTCTTGAAGATGCTTGCTATGGCTATAATTTCCAATTGCTATAAAATTATGTCATCTTTAGCCATAGCTGAGTCTCATCTTGAGAAAACTTATCATAGAAATCTTTTCAATCACATTTGTTTTTACTTCTGGCTAATGAGGAAAGGGACGAGTTCCTACCTGTGCTTGTCCTGGAAATAATTGTATCGTCTGTTTATCAGTTCCTGGACAAGGGTTCTGTTCTTTCGATTGTTGGGGGTAGTGTTTTTTGCCTAGTTCCCGTCATTCAGAATTATATATAATACACAATGACCTAAATACAAATATCACCTTGTAAACACAGCTAACCATGTTCAAGTTCATTAGGATTAACACTGTTTTATCAACCCTGTTTCAAGTAGTTATATAATTATTTGATTAAGAAAAATAAAACTGATGGTTGGCTTGCAACATTTTTTTAAAGTATCTTAATCTTCCAAGTTTGGTGTTTGGAGGGAAATCTGTTTCTGCACATGAACACTTTAGGTGGTAAAGATTTAAACACAAAATCAAATCAGAATGCAGTTGGCCAATATGCCTTTTCATTTCTCTGAAATGAGACTGCTCCCAAAATGGTTACATTCTCTGGCTGAATGATAAATCCCAAATCAAAGCAAGTGATTGCCTTCTAGAATTCTCGGATATAGATAACCCCCTTGTGGGTTTACTTATAAGCCTATAATTTTTTATTTGTAAAATGCCCCTGGTACTTTCCAATGCGTGTATTATATCCTACACACACACACACACACACACACACACACACACACACACACACACACACACACACACACACACGGGCAGACGCTAACAAGAGCACACACCTGGCAATGCCAGGTGGCTAACATTTTCTCACCTCCCTAGTAACTTATTATAAAGGTATTCTATTTCTGCTTACATGTAGGATCTGTTCTCAAGGGTTCCTGCTGGTTTTCATAAAGGACACTTAAATGTAGAGCCATCCTGGGGCCACTGTGTGCTTGCCACTGATGGTAATTAACAAAAGCAACACTGGGTTACAGCCATCACGAGCACACTCTGAACTGCCCTCAAGGCTTTACTCCCATTTTCTTATCATAAGTAATGCACTAATAGCATTCAAAATGGCCTGAAACATCCCAAATGTGAAAAAGCTAGCTTCAGAGGCACTGGTTTTGAAATATTCAGAACTGGGAGGTGGGAGAGATAGCTCAGAGGTTAAGAGCACTGGCTGCTCTTTCAGAGGTCCTGAGTTCAATTCCCAGCACCCACACGGTGTCTCACAACCATCTGTGGTGGGATCTGGTGCCCTCTGCTGGTGTGCAGGCACACACGCAGGCAGAACGCTGTAGACATAGTAAGTAAGGAGATGTTTTTTTAAAACTACTCAGAGTCTTCCTACAGTTCCCTTGCAGGTTCTCATCTTGAATTTCAAGTCAGCGAGGAAATGTCATGTTCCTGTTGCAGGGCTCTGTTTTACTGTTTGCTGTAACTTTGAAATGCTCTCCAGTGGGACAAGTTCAGGAAAATTAAAAAATAGAAGCAAGGCTGCAGGCCACTCCGAATGAGCCCCTGAACATACCCATGTCCTATCTTCTGACAACAAGTTGTTATAACCTTGGTCAAATTATTCATGTTTCTATTTGTAAAGTTAAAGAATGTTCTAGCAAAGTGATAAAAATAAAAGGTAATTAAATTAAATTATCTTTCTGTGGTTTATCTATTAAAATCAATTAAATTGCATGAAAAGAATGGGAGAAGAGGCCTCACAGGACATTCCAAGTGACCAATGCAGATTCAGCTCGCTCCTGTCTATATGCTGAGAGGTCTTTCTGCCCTTCATCTAGGGTTTCCCTCTCAACTCTATCAAAAGTGCATCTCCCTCATCAAGTCTTAGTGATGTGGACATGTTCAGAAACACACACTGATCCAAGAAGCTGGCTAAGATATGTACGGAATTATCTGAAGACTTTAGTACAGATGAAAATGCTTAGATGTGACTTCCTGTTAAATCCATTTCACCAACAAGGACAGTAATCTCAAGGAAGATAAACAATACAAATTCAAAGTTTCTCACCCTTAATCAGCACAGCTTTTTATATTCTATGCTTGTGGCATGAGCAGACTGGTCTCTTTGAAATTGACCCTTCTTAAATGTAAATATTGATGAAAGAAGAGGTAATTAGCCTTAAGGAAGTATTTAGCAGCTTTCATGGGGCTTAAATAACTGGATCTGGAATGTGAAAGCATAATTTTTTTTCTGTTTCTTTCCATTCTGTTTGACAGATAGTTGCCGCAATCATGGCAATTACCGGCATTGTCATGATGGCCTATGCAGACAATTTCCACGCGGATTCCATCATCGGTGTGGCGTTTGCAGTGGGCTCGGCCTCTACATCCGCCTTATATAAGGTACGTCTGTGTCTTCCTCTGTAGCCAGCTGTCACTCATAGCTTAGGACTAAGCAACAAAATAAGGAAGCAATGAAAACCTTAGGAAAATACAGGTGTGTTAAATAATAGTAAGTACCTTTTTGGTCAATACTTGTGTGAGGGGCATCTGACAGGGAACTTCACCTCTGTTGACATGTCCTCACCTGCCATAGATCTTATTCTACTTACTGAATGGAAGAACTGAAGCTTTGAAAGATTAAGTAACTCTCCAAGGCCATACGAGGTGGTTAAGGTTACAATCCTGGACTGGAGCCAACAGTGCGGCCCTTCTCCCTCCCCACCCCCACTCCCAAATCAGACAGTTACAGCAAGAATGTGAGAAAAGCAGCTCTTCCCTCTATATTCTTGTCCACTTGAGTAGATGGTAATTATATTAACTCCATAGAGGCATTAAAAATAATAAGCTGTCGTTTGACGGTGTGCTATTTGCTACATGGGGGGCCCACACTATGAGGAACACACGCCATTAGTGAAATGAAGCCACTCCATTCTCTGCTGTTTGGACTTTGTGCTCTTTCTCCCCTGGATTCCCTGTCATCCAGGAAAATGTCACTGGGGCCACTGCACCTAACTTCAGAAGCAAGGTCTCAGACAGCAAAGCTGAAAGGTTATTCTCCTGAAGCTCGACTTCTTTAAAAGCCAACTTTCTGAGTGGATCTAAAGGGCAATTCCAATTTCACCTCTCGCAGAGTTTCAAGCAGATGAAAATCGTAGATGAAACAAACTCTGGAAAACAGAAACAGCCCTCTGCTTCCCCTCCGGGAGGCTTGCCTAGTCGCCACCCCTGTGGCCCGTGGACATTGACAATGTTTTGGGGGCCCATTGATTCTGACAAATGTAACAATTGTTCATTGTTTACCGCGCATGCCTAATCTGCTCTCCCGTGGGAACTCCACTAAAATTGTTGATGGGACCAAAGACCAGCAAGATTAAGTCTTCTAAGAGAAAAACTAAGACATTTAATGAAGCTAAAAATCCAAACTGTACTGGAAATGGCTGGGAAAGCAGGGTGGCTACTATAGAGAGAGAATTCTCCTGGTCAGATAACAGAATGCACTCATTCTAGGAGTGGTTAACAGTTGTTAACAGACACAAAATCCTACCTGACCCCTAATTCCAGGCAGACACAATCTGCTCGGTTTGACAATATGTGTTAGTGGATCAGCAAAGGGAGAACGGGGTTCAGAAGCTAAGAATACAGGCTTCAGGCCTCGCTTCCTCCTCCTGCTCTGTGAGTTCATGTTAGCCCTCCCCTTCCACTTGCTGTCTGCCTCTACACATGGGTCTATAATCCAGAAAAGAGGTTGTTTTTAATCCAGAGGGCAACACAATGTTTGTGAAGACATCTTAAGCTCAGGAAGGATAGTGCTTATGAACGTAAGGCCTCGGCATTCCTCTTAACAACCGAATAACAGGCTGTCTGTCCAGTTAGTTTTCAGCACCTGTCATAATAAGGGTGCAACAAATCCCATGGCTGCACGGGAGAACTGATAGCGTGTCGGCACTAGGAGAGTTTTATGGGCTCACACAACCTTTATTTATCCTTCACCCTACGCCCCCATCTTATTGGTTTTGTTTTCACACTGGTGAGTATTCCCAGGAACTTACAACACCACAAGAAACTCACCTCGTGACAGTCACTCTGCAGTGTGAACATGGGAAATTTTAATGCCGTGTCATCCCAGCAGAGCAGGAAGACATGGAGACTAAGCTCTAGGCCAGCAAGTTCAGTAGAGTTCACTTTTCTCCGGCCGCGAAAACTCTCAACGTGCAGCTAAAGAGCTTCTCTCCTTTCCAGGTTCTGTTCAAGATGTTTCTTGGAAGTGCCAACTTCGGTGAAGCCGCGCACTTTGTCTCCACCCTGGCTTTCTTCAATTTGATCTTCATCTCCTTCACCCCCATCATCCTGTATTTCACCAAGGTGGAGCACTGGTCCTCCTTCGCAGCTCTGCCCTGGGGCTGTCTCTGTGGAATGGCAGGGCTGTGGCTCGGTAAGTGGCTGTGGCCTGTGCCTGCCAGTCTCTACATCACTTGATCATTCCCTTGGACAGATGCTCGTGGTAGCATCGTGGTAGGGTTGCTCCTTGGCTGCTCTTGTGCTCCATGACCCAGATTTCATTGGTTATAGACAGTGAATATGTGGAAGATTCTTGGTGGGCTCTCTCTTGATTACCTAAGGGCTATACATGGTGTGGCTGCCATGAATTAAGGTATCCAGTTGAAACCCCAGGTCACTCTATCCACCACTGGCCTCATCTAGTCTTCATGATGTGGTGTGTGACTTATTATGCTTCCTGTGTGCATGGTACGACAGGCAGAAGTGAGAATGGATGATGCACCAAAGTGTTCAGAACACTGGGTTCAGCTGAAAGGAAAGTGGGTGAAAGGAGAAGAGAGGAAGGGAGGGAAGGGAGGAAGGGGAGGTAAGAGGGGAGAAGGGGAGGGGAAGACATTCAAGAGAAAAGCAGATCATGAATAAATTGGAAAGCCATATTGAGGAAGCTGGGTTTAAAATCCACTTCATTTTGGAGCTGAAAGTGAAAGGCTCACACTTGCGTATTAAACCATTCACTCTACTGAGTATGGAGAATGGGTTTGCACCAGGAATCCTTTACCAGGAGAGTGATGAGCTTGGTGACCCTGGCTAAGTAGACTGTGTCCAGTTGAGGGCAAAATAAAGGTCACCTGCCGGGCGGTGGTGGCGCACACCTTTAATCCCAGCACTCAGGAGGCAGAGCCAGGTGGATCTCTGAGTTCGAGGCCAGTCTAGTCTATAGAGCGAGATCCTGAACAGGCACCAAAACTACACAGAGAAACCCTATCTCAAAAAATAATTAATTAATTGATTGATTTAATTAAATAAAGGTCACCTGAGGTCTTTCTCTTGGGCATCCTTGAACTCTGGGCTGTATGCCTCACTGGGCTCCAGGCTCCCACTTCCAAGCTATTCACCTACTGGTACCTGATGTGAGAGGAGTCTAAGATCCAAAGACCCCACTCTTCTCCTCAAGCCTTTGAAAAGAGCATACCCCAATGCCCCCGTGCTTACTCTGAATAAAGCCAGCTTCCTTCTGCTTCTTCCACACACTGCCCAAGGCCAACCCCTCTATCACTCCACATTTACCCACCGTGCTGCAGAGCCGCCACTGACCTTCTACGCCGGGGTGGCGCTGCAAATAGTATCACCCCAGCAGTTCCAAGAGAAAAATGTCCTGATTCCAGCAAGATCATTGATTAGCTCCTCTTATCCTACTCCAGCCCAGATCCCTCAGGGAAGCTCTTAAACTGAAAACATTCAAGAGAAGGATCAAGCATTCATTGTTGGCCCCTGGAGTTGTGCTTTCCAAGGCCAAAACTGTATGCTTATCATCTCTCATTACCTCCAAGTTGAGTGAAAAACCAGTAACACATTTGGAAGTTGATAGCATCCTAATTAAAAGTGCTCAGATCATTTCCTGGCCAGAAATAATGTAACCAGGAACAATCATAACCAAAACGTCACTTATTCTTAGCCACCTCTGTGCACACGGAATTTGTGGCTCCTGTAAAGCAGCCCTCCACCAGTGAGAGTCACTGGCACATCTAGTGTGCCCTCCTAAGTAAGCCTTGTCAGGCTGGGCCACCCGTGGCAGTCAGACCCTGGATTCTCCAAGCAGCATGCATCCACACTCCAACAGGCATGGAGCCAGCTGGCACTGCAGCTGCTCCATTAGACCCATCAGCGCACAGCCGAGTTCATTGTGCCAAAGCAGAGCTGTGACAAATTGAAGAGACAGCCTCTCTCCTGCGTTACAGACTCCGGGCTTGGAGAATCCTCAGTGCTTTTCTCCCAGTGTATTTATCTCCATCCCTCTCTTCTCCATGGGAATCACACATGATCTAGCTGGGACTAGTCTGAGAACCAGAGCTGAAACCCCAGTGTGTCCTCTGAACTCCCACATCTCCTGCAGCTATGGCTGTGGCCTGCTCTCCAGAGAGTTATCTTAATCCGGATGCAGGTCAGCCTCAAACATTCATTTGACAGATCTGAGTTGCATTTAAACTCGAGCTGAATCCCTCACTATGGAGAACACGTTGAATTGGATATGATTTTCCTTGGGTTATCAAAGAAGACTATTCCATCTAAAGAACCAAGGAAAAATAGACAACACATTTCATGGAAGCCAAAGGCTCAGTTCTGAAACACCATGACATTCACTCAGAATGCCAAAATCCAATTCAGTCAATTAAAAGACAATTGAGGAATTTAGCTGAGCTTTGATGCATTTAGTAAATTCCTAACGTGTAAGAATTTTCTATATTTGACTCCATGCAATGAAGGGCAGACTCAGGATGCTGGAATATTCATTCACATTGAGCCTTGCCATGACAAAGGAACACTTACAAACCTAGGTATTTGCTGTCATTGCTGTATGCTTGTGAGTCTTGGAGGGTCAAACCTACTGCCTCTCATCTCCAGTCACAAATGACTCCAGATTGCTAAGTTGGTGAGCTTAATTATTAGATGGCAACAGAAAAACATACAACACCCTCACTAAAATAGTTCTAGAACTTTCTTTGAGTCTAGAATCTTCAGAAATATGGGCAACATGCTTCAGCTGTGTTCATAGAGACCATCTCATACTAAAGGACCTTTTGTACTTGTGAATACTCATCTCTACAATCTCTGAAGAGTTTAATTTAACTCTATTAAAATGATAGTCTATAATTTATAAATCTTGGAAAAGTATAGTTTTGGTAATTTCAGATGGGGTTAGATGATCATTTTAAATAATGGTCTTTTAACTAAAGAAGTCCAAAGGTATTAATTAAAGAGTACCAACTTACTCTGTTTATTCTGTGGATCTGACCTTGGTTGATCTGTGCACAAGCTGGGTGGGAAAATCGTCCCCAGGCTCCGGAGAATTACACTGAGCTCATCATCATTTGTCCACATGACCTTGAAAGAAGAGGGGGGAAAACACAGGCTCTGCTGTCCTTGGACAAACTTCTTTTAGACATTAGCACCAGAGCCTGTAAAGTGCCCAGGATTATGACTTAAATAGCAAAGTAACAAAGAAGGAACCATCAAAACTTAATCAGTCACCTGCTTTGAGCCTCTAGCTAGCCCCAGACTGTGCTTCCAGAGCTAACATGCAGTGTGGAAGATTGATGACCTCACCTCTTCCACACACCTTTGTCAGCCAGCTGGCAAGAGCTCGGCCCTCACTGGCAAAGGAAGACCCAAGAATCTGACTGATTCAAGCAAGCGATTCATGCTCCCGTCGCCAAAATGAGAAGATTAATTGAACAAAGGTGTAGATCCTTGAGAAAACACATTTAGCAAAGGTGTTGGTTCTTGTATGTTGAGAGACAAGTGTACCAACCCCTTTATCTTGTATTTCTCCCTTATTTCACAGCATTCAACATCCTAGTGAACGTTGGAGTAGTGCTGACATACCCAATCCTCATCTCCATCGGGACAGTGCTCAGCGTCCCTGGAAATGCAGGTACTGGTACAATGTGGGTCATGTGTTTGCTCTGACTTGTTTCTTCTAAGGGTGGAGAAAAACATCCCTTCCCTAGGAAGATGTTTTTAAATACCATGATGTGGAAGACAGCAGAGTACGCAGCAGATCTTAAATCTGCAGCTACAGAGGCTCTGTTTTGCTTGGTCGTGCTTTTAGAATTAAATACCAAATGTATCATTTGGGTTTCATGTAATCTCCCTGACAACCTAATTTCGTGGGTATTTTTAGAGGAAGTCCTATGGAAACAAAGGGCCTTGCAGCACAGGACTGTGAAGTCAACATCACTAATGAAAGTGTAAGCAGTGCTCAGGGTGTCGGCTCCCCATCAGATGATCCCTGGGGAGTTCTGGAAGCTTCTGGCAGGGGAGGTGGGGGACTGAGCAGGTGGCCCTCCAGGAAAAGCAATGTGTCCGGCTTCAAGGACAAGAGGAAAAGCTATTAATATTTTCCTAGGAAGTTTCTAGTGAAACCTGCCATGGAAATTAAAACTAGTCATGGAAATTAGTTCTCTGGGTAACGATTCAGTTACTTTGACTTAAAAATTCTGTGATCCCAAGTCTCTAGTAACCATCTTTCTTCAAAACAATGAGCCAGTATTTGTTAAGCACTTACTATGTGATCAGGGCTGTGTACAAGAAAAGGGGAAAAAAAACTACACTGCTGTTCCCTTAAGAAACTTACAGATGAATTCGGAAAAGACAGTAGACATGCTCAAAACAGCTAGGACCTCCACGAAGTAATTTATGATTAAGTGTAAAATTTTGTGAAATAGACTCCAAGGGCTGTAAGATACTCAGAGGGAAACAAAAATCAGACATGAGTGGAGTTGTCAGGAAGTTCATTTATTCATCCATAGATTCATTTGTTCAACAAATAACTTCTGATGGGTTAGCATATGTCAGGAACCATGCTGATAATGATGACAGATCCTGAATAAGGCGTCGTTTCCACCTTCAAGACCATGAAAGCAGCACAGAGTGGGAAACCAGAGGAACTGAATCATTCTAGCACAAAGAAACAATTGCTCTGATAGACGCTGGCATGAAATGTGCTGAGCACACACAGGTGTGACATTCTTTAAAAGGGTTCTTATGGGGAGCCCTTTGTACAGAGGTCTAAAGAATAGTTTAGCGGAATGAAGTAGGATTTCAGGATCTGGGGTGGGGGAGGGGAGTAGTTAGACAACAGTGTGAGTGTACTAAATTCCCTTTATAAAGCTGTTAATTTTAGACTATATAAATTGCTGTTAATTTTAGACTATATAAATTTCAGCTTAATTAAACCCTGAAAAGGTATGAAGTCCAAGACAAGAACAGGTTTGACTCATTTAAAAAAAAAAAAAAAAAAAAAAAAAGGCAAAACACAGCAGCAGTCCAGTACACAGAAGAAAGGTGAAAGCATGCCCTGGGAAAGTGCTTAGAGAGGAAACTGAGGACATTTCTAAGCCCAGTTGCATGGACCGCCTTGCGCAAGTGTGGTTTACAGAGAAGGAACAGGAAGTCAGCATAGATAGTGATGGAGAATAATTATGGCATTTGGAAGTCTTGAGATCTATCCCTGGCTTTGGTCCCTGGTTTTCAGAGAAGCTCATGAACAATCACAGGGTGTGACCGGTGTGACATTTTCCTTCCCTAGCTGTGGATCTCCTGAAGCAGGAGGTGATATTCAACGTGGTCCGCCTGGCTGCCACCATCATCATCTGTATCGGGTTTCTTCTGATGCTGCTGCCTGAGGAGTGGGATGAAATCACTCTGAGGTTTATCAACAGCCTGAAGGAGAAGAAGAGCGAGGAGCATGTGGAGGACCTGGCCGATGTCAGCGCGCACCTGCGGAGCAGAAGCAGGGTCAACGGGACAGTGTCCATACCGCTGGCTTAAAAGGAAATGACGTTCGGATGCACCTGTGTGTATATTCTGTGAATATAACATTTTCTCACTACCTGTACACTCAAATGACAGTATCAACTCTGAATTTGAACAAACCATATGTGAAATATTGCCAACAATAAAAGTTTACATTTATATGCATATCAAGGAACTGATGTAAATAATCATAATAAATTTTTTATTAAAATGTATTTTCCTTGTTTTGTTTATCCTAGTCGGAAGGAAGAATCACCACAATTCACACAAGTTCCTAAAATTATGACATTTGATTAAATCATAGACTCTTCATTATTTTCTTAAGTATAACTGAGATCTTTACATTAAGAACTAGTTGTCAAACAGGAAAACCAGAGAAAATGATATGTATTTTACATTTACTTCAGCCTTGAAATCCGAAAGCTGAAAAGTCATTAAACAAATACCAACAGAGCCCTTCTACACACAAGACCTACACTGGGAATGGTAAGGATGTAAAGACAGAAAAAACATAGCTGAACTTTCAACATGCTTCAAGTAACACACTGACATCTTTATGAGAGACGTCACACAGTGGTGAAGTGACATGGAGACCTCACACATCTCTACAGTCCCTCACCACCAAGTTCCCTGAAAGAATGTTCTATCATGTCTGTCATTTCACGTTGTATTCCTCTTCTCTCCTTACCCCACGACCCTTCCCCCTCCACCCCCACCATTGCTCTAGTTACCTTCCATTAAGTCTCCAATGGCCTCTCTCTAACAAAATCATATTGACAACTTCAACTCTTTACCTATTCAGAAGCAGTTGATAGGTTGATCTTCTACCCCCTGATCTGCTAAAGTAGTCTCAGTTCTCAAACCCACCACCTTCTCGTGGTTCTCCTTCTGCCTTCCTCTTCCTAGGCTGGTTCCCTTGTCACCAAGCTTCTCTGGTCACACTTCTTGACTGTCTCCCTCGGGGTCTCCACTGTTCCCATGGCTTCAGCTGTTTCCAACATGCTGGTGACTTAAAAAATTCATTTTCTGCAAACCAAGTTTGTACTTTGAGCTTTGGACCTTATATTAGAATCTCTTCATCAGCTCACTTGGATACCTCAAATGTAGCAAAGCAAAGTTAAGTCAGTCACTCTTCTCCAGACCTAGCCCTCTCTCTTTCCTGTCTAGGTTATTAACGTCATCCAGGGATCAGGCTCCATGTCGGCCTCTTCTCTTCACTGATATCTAACTTGTAGCCTTGCCTGTCTGTAATCTTTGTAGAGTGGCTTTCTACTACACATTTGATTCTATCTCCTCTACATAAAATACACCAGTGGCATCTTATTGTCCACAAAATCAGATCTAAATACCTTGACATGTCCTCCACAGCTCATTATTGACTGGTCACGGCTAGCTTATATTTCAGTAGTTGCCACTAGAACTTTGTGTTAGTGGAAGTTATCTACATCTTTCCTACCTACTAGGATGTTCTGTGATGATGGACATTGTCTGTACCTGTCTGTATAGTCTCTGTTTATGCAAGGACGTATGTAGTCTATCACGCTGTCTGAGACAGCAGCTATGCGTGGTTATTAAGCATCTTGAATGAAGAAACTGTATTTCTGCTCCACTGCCCTATAGCTCCCCTGGACACATGACACTTCCATGATACTATGCCTCTTTCTTACACCCTTTTCTTTCCCTCTCTCAGTGTCTGAGTAATGTTACCTTATTTACATTCCCTTATATTACCTACAGCTGTTTTCCTAAGGGGTCTTTTCTTACCCCCCAGTCTAAATAATGGGGTTTACTTAGCCCCAGCATAGTACTGACTGCTTTCTGTGTTAGTCAGCTCTCTTCTGCTGTGACAAAAAATCTCCAAGAGAATCAACTTACAAGTAAGAAAGGTTTATTTGGGTTTGCTGCTCCAGAGGTCTCAGTCCACAGACAGTTGGCCCTGTGGTTTTGGACCTCTGGTATCGTGGTGGCAGAAGTGTCTGGTGGAGGAGACTGCTCACCTCATGATAGCTGGAAAAAGGAGAGGAAGAGCCCAGAATTCCAATATCCCTTCAAAGTCCTAACTCAGTGACCTACCTTCCTCCAATGTGTCCCATCTCCTAGGAGTTTCTCTACCTCTCAAGAGCCCTACAGTCTGGAGACCACCAACAGTTGGGATACACTTACTCAAACACTAGCGCTGTCTATGATCACTGCCAGCCTACTGTTCGGAGTTTCCAGGAGACCATGAGCTTTTGAGAGCAGGGCTATGTGGCAGTCACGGTTGTGTTCCCAAGTTTTAGCACTTACAAACATCCCATACGAGAATGCATGCTCAGCTCTGTGCTGGATATCCTTGGACCTAAACTGTATGAGGTCCATCTTGATGAGGGACAGACATTAGCACGGATGAGACTGCTTAAGTTCGGGACTGGAAGATAGCAAGAGAACCATGACCTCCCTTATCTGGGCAAGTGTGCTGAACTGATAAAAGGGACTTGGACCCTGAGAGGCTGGTTCAGAGACACTGAAGATACTCTATGCTTCATAGAAAATTCAGGACAATAAATCAAGCATGTATGGTCTCTGCCCCTCCCCACCTCCAAGTTTCCTGAAAGTGTAAGTGAGCCAATCCCTTGGCAAGAGAGAGGAACTCAGAGTGCCTTGCTGGCTGGGCATCATAATAAAAACCTTAATGTATCAAACCTTTGATTTTCCTGTTCCTTTTGGAAGAGGCACTTTCAGTGTCCTGGCATAGCTAAATGACATGATATTAAATCAGATAACAAACATTTTAAGCTCCAGGACATGTTTTAAGCTTTATGAAAAATACAAAGGAAATGTAATGTTATTAGTAAATCAAATTAGTTTGTTATCTACCAACAGTCACTTTTGGCTGTTTCAATGCCATATTGACGCAACCATTGTTCTTGCCTCATTAAATTACTGTTAAATTGTAGTAATCACTGCCTAACTCACTAAGCTTTATAACATACATGACATTTAAAATCGCATTTTGACAGCTTTAAGCAATGAGTTGTCTTGCTCTTTAGCACGGTTCATTTTGAGAGATAGTATCCACTACCCTGGAGAGAACTCATTCATTATACAGTGGACTCTTACAACTACCTCGGCCTATATGGATCCCCGGAACTAACTCAGCCTACTTGAAGAAAATATTTCCATTGTGTTATTCCCTCGTTTGCTCACCCAAACATTATTGTTACTTGAAATTGGTTTTTATGTGAGATTGTTATCAACTGGTCCCTGCTTGACTCTAGGTCAGCACTGTAGGTTGGAGATTTCTGTAATCTTAGAAATATTCTATATGTTGTAGTAAGAGAGGTGGACACACAGATGTGCAGGGAATAAGCTGGGTTGTAGGAGCTCGCCACCTTTGCAGGTAAGTTATCACCCTGACAATTAAAGCAACAGCTTCAAACTTTACTTACATCACCCTTAGGATTATAGGACCTCCCCTTTAATTCAGGTTCCTATAATGAAGGACAACACCTTTCCTTGCTGCCTCTCATGGCCATCATGAGAATCAGAGGGGATGCTGTGTCTTTAGTTACTGAGCAGATAGGATTGTGTCTGTGTTGTGCCTTAACAAGCCGGCTGCAGCTGGGTCTTAGAAGTCACTGGAGGAAGTAAGACTAGTCCCTGCTCAGCAGTCAAAAGCACCTTGCTGAGTTCTCTTTATGGAAACATCGTTCATTTCTAGAATCCCAGAAGGCAATGGCTTCTGTGGATTACTGAGCAGCCAATATAGTTCAAGGATAAGAGTGCCCATGTGTGAACATAACACGCACTTCTTCCAGAGATGATGCTGACAAATGGTAGGCTCTCCCTGGCCCTCGCCTTCAAAGTCAGCAAAATAAGATAGTACTGTCACCTGAGATGACTGAAAAATTAAAATAACATGTTGAGATCTTAACAGACTGCCAGAGTCAGAAGCAACAACCCTGATATGGCTTCTCTGCCTCCTTCTAGGTCCTTGTCCAAAACCTTTGCACACAGCTTGGCTCCCAGGCCTGTCCTTTGACCATTGGGCTCATGGCACAGTGCCCTCCCAAAGCCATATAGCCAGCTGCTGAGCAGAGAATTTTACCAAAATAAACCAGAGAGACAAAAGAAGGCTGGCATGGGCAACTTGGAAGAAGAGCAGGCTCCCGCAGCATCCCTGCCTGGTCCCCTTGGCACTTTGAGTGATAGCATTCATGCCCAGCCAGTGGAACTAATTGCCTGACAAAAAGACAGACTAGCAACTTCGGCTCTGAAATTAAAATCACTTCAACCACGTCCTGATCTCTTCACAAACAGATTATAGGCGAATCAATTTTGCTCATCCAGGCTTTGCACGCCTGTTAATTTCTTGCAGGCGCTTTGTCAAGATCCGGAGGACAAATGATTGGGAGAAGGACAATGTCTGAGATAAAAGAGCAAATGGTGGAGCCAGCAGAGCATTAGAATGTCCTGATACTTAAGTACAAATCCTCTTTCTCGTGGATCCATAAACCCCTGTCAGAAACACAAAGAGTGTCTGATGGCAGGCCCTGTGGTTTATCTCTGGCAACTGAAACCAGAAGGCTTCTGTTAACTGTGGTTCCGTTTCGTTTCTTGAATTCCTCCTCCATCTCTGTGGCAACTAGAATTGAAGTAAAAAGAGAGGTTATAGTGTAGGGTAGTGGTGCCAGGAGCACAGAGACAGATGGAGGGCACACTTTAATGCTGGTTGGTAGCATGTCCCCATGTGTGTGCCACCAGAGCAAAGGAGCTTGCTTGAGACAGGCACCCCTGATATTTCCAGAGCCTAAGGAATTATAAGAGCAAGGATTCTTCACCTCGGCTCTAGGAACAGAACCTTGGTAGGAACAAGAACCATGGTAAGATTTTCAAATTAGTAGGAACTTAGTTGCTTTATTCTGGAAGAATAAATTCAGAGACCTCTGCGGATCTGAAGGCCCATGGTCCTATATGAGAGGCACTAGCTAGCCACATAATGTCTCGAAATATGCCAAGTACTAACTGAAATGTGTTCTGTCAGACACTCTGGGTTTGGAAGGCTTTGTGTTTTTGCAAGAAAATGTAAGCTGTTTCATATGAGCTTTGTACTCATTAGATATCCGGACTATTTTTGGATATATTTGGCTAAGTAAAATGTATTTTAAAAGCAATTTTAGGGCTGGAGAGATGGCTCAGCAGTTAAGAGCACTGGCTGTTCTTCCAGAGATCTCGAATTCAATTCCCAGCAACCACATGGTGACTCACAACCGTCTGTAATGAGATCTGGTGCCCTCTTCTGGCGTGCAGGCATATATGCAGACAGAACATTGTATACATAATAAATAAATCTTTTTTAAAAAAGCAATTTCATCTGTTTATTTTTTTTTTTGTTTTTTAGTGGGGATGATTGGATCTAGGGCCTTACACATGGTAGGCAAGCACTCTACCACTGAGCTACACTCCCAGCCCTATTTCTTTCTCTTTTTTTTTTTAACTATAAAAGAAAACATTTAATTTGGGGTTCATAGTTCCAGAGGATTAGAATCCACAACTATCATGATGAACAGCATGGCAGCAGATAAGGAGACATGGTGCTGGAACCGTAGGGGAGGGCATAGCCCCATCCACAAGCATGAGGGGAAAAGAGAGAAAGAGAGAGAACACAGAGAAAGGTCAGAGGCTTTTGAAACCTCAAATTCTGCACCCTGACACACCTCCAAAAGCACACACTTCCTAATGCTTCCCAAACAGTTCCATCAACTGCAAGTAAATAAGCTATGGTGGCCATTCTCATTCAAAGCACCACATTCCACTCCCTGACCCCATAGGCTTGAAGCTACTTCATCCTGCAAAATTCATTTAGTCAAATATCAAAAATCCTCATAATCCTTCACAGTCTCAATATGTTTGAAAAGTCCAAAGTCAGCAGGGCATGGTAGTGCGTGCCTTTATCCTTTAATTGCAGTACTCAGGGAGCAGAGGCAGGCAGATCTCTGTGAGTTCGAAGCCAGCCTGGTCTACAAAGTGAGTTCCAAGACAGCCAGGGCTGTTACTTAGAAAAACCATTTCTTGAAAAACAAAAAAATAAAAAAATAAAAGTCCAAAGTCTCTTCTTAGACATAAGGCATCCCCCTAATTGTAATCCCTTATTAAATAAAAAAGCAAAACACATTCTTCCAACATACAATGACACATACTTCTTCCTAATATAAATTCAGTTTTTCTTTTAGTTAATTGTCAGAGGCTTCTAGAATAGTGTTGAGTAGGATTGATGGGAGCAGACACCCTTATTCGTTCAGGTCTTAGAAGGAAAGTGTTCAATCTTTTGCCATGATACTAGCTGTAATTTTTTTGTATATGTTCTTTGCATTTTAAGGAGGGCTCCTTCCATCCTATTTTTTTGTGAAATGATATTGTAAGAAGCTGTTGAATTTTCTCGGATGTTTCTTATACATCTTCTGAGAGTCATGTGATTTCTTTTTCCTTCATCCTATTGTGAATTTTATCCATGGACTATTTCACCAATATATTCCTAGAATAAACCATGTGTGGCTATAATATATTTTCATTTTGGTTTTTGTCTTGCTATATAGCCCAGCCTAGCCTCAAACATGATCCTCCTCTCCCAGCCTACTAAGTCTTGCAATTACAGATGTGCATGACCACAGCTGGCTTGTTTTAGCCTTATGCTTGTTGCTCTACTTGATTTAGTAATACACGATTGAGAATTTTTGTAATCATGCTTGAGAAATACGGTCACTATTTGTTTTTTCTTATAAAATCTTTGTCTTGTCTTGATATTAGAAGGCTGCTGACATCCTCAAACAAGCTTGAAAGCACATTTTCTACTTAAATTATCTGGAGTGGTTTTTGTAGAATTTGTGCTAAATCTTCCTTTTAATTTTTTTCATAATATTTTTATTGATTACTTGGGAATTTCATATCATGAACCCAGTGCACACTAACTTACCAGTCCTCCCAGGTCCACGCCCCACTCCACTGTTGGGACCTCTCCCCCACACACACCCAAAATAAATGAAGAAAAAGGAAAAAAAAAAGTCCAATTGGTGTTGCCAAGCCACTGGAGCATGGTGAAACTCCCAGTGGCCAGCCCCTTAAAGAAAACCGAATCCTTCTCCACCTGTACCCCGACCAGAAGCCATCAGTTGTTGAAAGTGATACTTCAGCATCCTTATCACAATTTTTAAGAGTTCTCTTCCATGGCTTTCTGTCTAGGCTTGTCTAGACTATTACCTTTTGGAGGGTGGGGGGTTGTCACAGAAGCCTTCTATGTCCCCTTTTCTCAACTATGAGTCTGCAGTCATCAATATCATGGCAAAAGTAGCTTCCTTGCCCTTTACAGTCAGCAGGAGCACATATCATGGACTTCCACATGGTGTCTGACGTCAACACACACCATGGACCTCAGCACAGTCTCTGGTGCCATTAGAGACCATGACATCAACCTGGCCCTCTGCCACTATACAGACCATGGACCCCATCACAGCCCTGGGCAGCAGCACAGGCCAAGGACATTACCATGGTCTCAGGTGTCAGCACAGACCTCTTACATCAACATGGCCCCTAGCAACAGCAAGGCCCACAGACATCAACATCCAGCCCTGTTTCTTTTGTCGAATGTAGCAACTAGAAATTTTCAAGTCACATAAGTGACTCACATCTGTAGCTTACATTATATTTCTGTTAGCTAACACTGCTCTAAGAATCACTTACTTTAAGGTTGTATTGGTCTACTTGTACTGTTATAATGAAATATCTGGGCTTAAGAGACAACATGTATTTCTCACAGTTCTCAAAACTGGGAAATCCAAGACCAAGTAGGCACTACTTCCAAGTCTGGTGAAGGCCTTCTTCCTGGTTCGTCAAAGGTATCCTCTCAGTGTGTCCTCAAGTGGTAGAAGGGGTGAGCCAATCCTCCTGGGCCTCAGCATCTTTTATAAAGAAACCAAGCTTCTTTGTGAGAGCAGAATCCATGATCCCCTCCCCTCCTTAGAACATGTTGGGGGTTGACATTTCAACATGGGAATTCTGGAGGACATGACGTCTGGACTGTAGAGGAAGGAACAACGGGAGACAGCAGGAAGGTAGAGCTACCTTGGAAAGAGACTATTTGATCAGAATCTGTGAGTAAAGGCAAAATGCACTGAGCTCTTCTTACTTCAGATAAATGAGAGCTACTAGCCACGGGCAATGGACAGCAGTAGAAGGATGGCTGTTTGAAACAGCAAGCAGCTGGCAAACTCAGAGAGTTAGAAGTATATTGAAACTACCAAGGAACGTTGATCTGCTACCCTTCTTGCTAATGCAGAGTGGTAGACATTACTTTGACTAACGAAAGGCAAAAAGACCCTGGTGAAGGTTAGAGCACAAAATAAGACATGATGCTGGGAAAAACACTTTGACTTTAGATGTTATAATTAAGTTGCAAAAGAGAAGGTGACTGAATTCCACAGAATGTCACACAGTTGCCTACTACTCTTACAGCAACAGTCCACAAGTACTTGATGCCAGGAGCTGAAGAGACAGCCCAGTGGCTAAGAGGATATGCCGCTTTGGCAGAGGACCCAAGTCTGGGTCCCAGCATCCATGTCACATGGCTCACCGCCACTGGTAACCTCAGCTATGGAGAATCTAGTACCTTTTTATATACTCCACAGTTAGTTGCGCACACACACACACACACACACACACACACACACACACACACACACACACATTTCCAGACTCATGGCCTGGAATTCTGGGATAGGTAGGGGACATTATCGCTGATAAAGTATTTATCTTAGTTACCGTTCTAGGGCTACAATGAAACATTACAACCAAAGCAACTTATAGAAGAAAGCCTTTAAGTGGAGGCTTGTGGTGATATATTGTGTTCCCCAATATATTGTGCATCCTAATAAACTTATCTGGGGTCAGAGGACATTACAGCCACTAGATAGACATAGAGACCAGAAAATGGTGGCACACACGCCTTTAATCCTATCACTTGGGAGGCAGAGATCCATCCGGATCTCTGTGAGTTTAAAGCCACACTGGAAACAGCCAGGCACGGTGACTCACGCCTTTAATCCCAGGAAGTGATAGCAGAAAGCAGAAAGGTATATAAGGTGTGAAAACCAGGAGCTAGAGCCTGGTTAAGCTTTTTGGCTTTTAGCAGCAGTTCAGCTGAGATCCATTTGGATGAGAACTCAGAGGCTTCCGGTCTGAGGAAACAGGATCAGCTGAGGAACTGGCAAGGTGAGGAAGCTGTGGCTTGTTCTGCTTCTCTGATCTTCCAGCGTTCACCCCAATGCCTGGCTCCAGGTTTGTTTTTATTACTAAGACCTTTTGAAATTCATGTTACAGAGGCTTGCTTACAGTTTCAGAGAATTAGACAATTACCATCATGGCAGGGAGTGTGGCTGTAGGCTGACAGGCATGGTGCTGGAGAAGCAGCTGAAAGCTCACTTCTGAGCTTTCAAATTGCAAGCCAAGAGAAAGACACAGAGACAGAGAGACATGGAGACAGAAAGATACAGAGAGACAGATTTAAAGATAGATGCCTATTGTGACATATCTCTTCCCACAAAGCCACACCTACTCCAACAAGGCCACACCTCCTAATTCTGCCCAAACAGTTTCAAACTAGGATTCAAACATATAATCTATGGATACCATTCTTATCCAAATCACCACATTTCACTCCCTGGCCCCCATAAGCTTATATTCATATCATAACAAAAAATGTATCTAGTCCAACTTCAAAAGTTCCCCAAGTCTATCACAAGCTCAACAATGTTCCAAAGTCTAAAGCCTCCTCTGAGACTCAAGACAGTCTCTTAACTGTAACCCTATAAAATAAAAAAATTGAGCTACATACTTCCAACACACACAGAATATACATTATTATTCCAAAATGGAGAAAAGTGAGCATAGTGAGGAAATACTGGGACAAAGTAAGACCAAAACCCAGCAGGGCAAATTCCAAATAAATCCTACAACTCCATGCCTGATACTAAAGGGCTTATTAGATGGCTCTTCCCCTCCAGATTTTCTGACTGCAACACATTTCTCTCTCCTGGGCTGTTTTCACATGGTGTATGCAGCTCTCCTTGGCAGGGACCCCATGGCACTTGCATCTCCAGCACCTTGGGGTATTCAATGCAATCCAGGCTTCATCTTCATAGATTCACAAAATGGCCTTTCTGGGCCTCCATGCAGGAACACCCTCATCATATACCTGACCTCAGTGGCTTTCCTTAACCATGAAGGAAGATTCCACAACCCTTTCCTGTATCCTTCTTAACTCTAAATCCAGAACCACGTGGCTGAAATTGCCAAGTTCTTCTGCTTGCTGGGGCTGGAACCTGCCCCCTCCAGGACTTATATTTGCACCAGCTTTGGCTTGTTTATGGATTCTTTTGCTGCACAAGCTTTGCCTTTTTTCAAGCTGCAGGATTAGACGGGTAGGGTCTCACCCTGGGGACACCACTACCTATATTCAATTCAGTATCAGGCTCTTTAAGCAGCTCATCTCCTTGAGCACAGAACTTGGCTCTAACATCACATTCCCTGATGCTCCCTTTCTCCTCAAAGTGTATATTATCTGTTTCTCTTGCCCCATGTCCTTTTCACTGTAGATCTGCACGAGAGTGATCACTAATAACCCTGTGACACATTCAATACTAGAATGTCTTGAAATGTCCTCTGCCAATGATATTAGTCCAGAACTCTTCCATTTAGCCTCTGGCAGAGTCTTAGGACAAGGGCAAAAACTATCTACCAAAATATCACAAGAATGATATCTAGGCCAGTTGCTAAAATTCTTCCCCTCGAAAACCTCTTAGGCAAGGCCTCCATAGTCTACATTGCTCTCAGCACTACTGTCTTCCACACTCCTACTGGGGTGGCCCATTAAGCCTTATTTACAGCATTCAACTACTGCTTTCCTAATCCAATGTTTACATTCTGCCAATAGGCAGCATGGTCACAGCAGTCACAGCAATATGCCACTCTCTGGTACCAACTGTCATAGTTAATTTTCTACTGTTGAAATGAAATACCATAACCCAGGCAATTTATAGAAGAAAGCATTTAATCCAGGGCTTCCTTGCAGTTTCAGAAGGTTAGTCCATTATCATCACAGCAGGGGTATGAGAGCAGGAGGGAGGCGGACATGGAGCTGGAGAAGTAGCTGATAGCTCACATCTATCTGTAAGTTGCAGGCAGAAAGGCAGAGAGTAAGAGAAAGAGAGAGACTTGCCTGGTGTAGGCTTCTGAAACCTCAAAGCCCACTTAGGTCAACTTATTACAAAACCACAAGGTCACACTTAATACAGCAAGGCCACACCTACTAATTTTGCACAAACAGTTCCACTAACCTGGGAGCACGCATTCAAACATATGAACCTATGGAGACCACGCTCATTCAAATCACAGCAATGTTATAGAATGTCAGAGTGAGACAAAATCTTTGACCTTATCTAAGACAGGCCCCCTCATCTTGTGTCTGAGAACACAGGAATCACCAGAGTGTGGTGAGGTGGTCTGTTGGAGGCTGCTCATTAACTCACTGTTTATCTCTGGCCTGAGCCCAGCCCGACTCCTGGTCTATTTAGTGTTCTTTTCTCTGTAGTTGGTCACCTATCCCATCCAGGGCAAGGATATTTGTTTTACAAAAGCTATAGGCAAGAGTAGCATTTGTTTTTTCCTCCAAATTAGCCAATCACATTCACTCTTGGGTTTCTTTCTGTTTGTTTCTTTGTTTGTTGTTTGTATTTTGTGACCGGGTCTATGTAGTCCCAACTTTTCTGGAACTTTCTATGCAGATCATGCTGGCCTTGGACTCACAAAGGTCCACAGGTCTCTGCCTCCCAAATGCTGAGATTAAAGGTGCTCACCACCACACCAGACCTATCACTGAGTTCCAAGACCAATATATTATATTTATAAAAGGCTAATTGTTATTTATATGTCAGTAGTGACTTCCTCTACCCCCATTGCTATGTTTTTTTCCTTGAGTGAGAAAAAATAAACTCTGCTATTACAGCTGTAACTAGAATTTCATTCCAAGCATGAAGGTGCCATTACCTAAAGGAAGAATTAATATTTTAATTTTTTTTGAAATCAAAATATGACCACATCAGTTCCTCTTTTCCTCCGCCCCATTCTTCCTATTAATCCTCATTGTGCTCTCTCGTGCTCGCTCTCTCTCTCTCTCTCTCTCTCTCTCTCTCTCTCTCTCTCTCTCTCTCTCTCTCTCTCTCAAATTCACAGCTTCTATTTCTTTAATTGTTGCTACATATACATTCCTAAATATGTAACCTACTCAGTCTGTATAATCTTAATTGTATATATATGGTTTCAGGGCTGACCACTCGGTATTGGATAAATGACAGGGACATTTCCTAAGGAAGACTGTTTCTCCCACTCTCAGCATTCATTAGCTGCCTGCAGTTCTTTGTCTAGGGTTGAGGTCCCACAAGATTTACCTCTTAGCATGCCTATTGGTGTTGTCCGTGTTTAGACATCCATGTTGGTGAGATGTCATGGGTGTAGCTTCTAGGATATTTCTAGGAAATGCCATCTCAAAGCAAACCTCCTGTCTCTCTGGCTCTTACAGTCTTCCCATCCTCACTTTCACCATGATCTCTGAGCCTTAGATGCTGGAGCTGTGCTGTCAATGAACCAGATGGGGCTGGGCACCACAGGGTCACTGGTTCTCTGCATTTTAATGGGGTTCGACTTTCTGTAATGGTCTCCATCTGGTGTGAGGAGGTGTTTCTTTGATGAATGAGACCTAAACTTATTTGTGAATATAAGGATGAATACTTAGAATGGAGGCAGCAATTGTGTTGGTTCAGTGAAATAGTAGTTATAAGTTCTCCTCCATGATTTATGACTTTATTAGCCCTGGATAGTTGGCTAGGTTTCCAGTACCAGGCAGGCATGATTCCGTTCTTGTTGAGCAGGTCTTAAGTCCAATTAGACAGCTGTAAGTTATTGATAAGGTTGCATGCCCCTATTGCATCTTTATCTTACCATGCTGGTCATTGTTTTGGTTCATAGGTGTCATAGCAGGGCACGACTCTTGGTTGCCTCCCTCCATTGGAAGCTTGCATGACACCTTCTGATACCATGGAAGCTAGTCCTCAGGGAAGAGACTGGAGGTGAAAAACAGCTCACACCCTCCAGGTCCTGGGTCCCAAGTACATGGTGTCTTCAGCAATAAAGGCTTACTTTCCACCTCTGGGGTGAGGATGGGGAGTTAAGGACAGCCTCAGTTTCCTAGAAGAATTTGTGAGTCTCTTGGACAACTGTGACAAACACCTCACACGGGGGCTTCTCATGATTGGTGTTGGAGTTTTTGTTACGGAGTCTATGGCTCTTAAGAGGAGCATTGCCAGCCCAGAGGGAAATTTTCATTGAATCTATATATGCACATGTATACATATATGTATACACAGACTTTTATGGATTATATGTAATCTTAGGTAGATACATAATAATATTTCCTTATGACTGCTTCAGACATTCTTACTGTGATTTTACCCTGTCTTTGGCATTAATCTCCCTTCTTCCTCCCTAGTTAAAGCTCTCCACTTTCCCTTCAAATCACCGTACCCTGATATTCTTCTCTATTAGAGCATCATTCTTAAAGTGTCCCCTTGCTCAGAAGTAACTGGTGGAAGTTTTGTACTTTATAAAAGAATTTTTATCAATATAAATGCCTTGTCTCAAAAAGCTTTCCAATTTAATTTCACCACCTGTGTTTTTTAGGCAGTGAGCACAGTTAACTGAGGAATCCATTGATCAAGCAGTAGCTGACTGGCCAAAAACTCACACTCGGGTTTGGCCCTTGCATTCTTCCCTGAGTGGTAAGTGCAGTATGAATTATTCATGTGCTTTGGGCAGGTGTAGGGAGTAAAATGAATCACCAGGACTTGCTGCGAGTTGCTCATACTCACAAAGTTGCAGTGGGTGGTAGGGCTAAGGAGCCTCACACAGACTTGCAGTCTGGTGCTGTGTGATTGACTTAGAACCTCCCAGGCCTGGGACTGTTTTTTCCTAACACACGACATATGTCTTTCAACTCTAACCTTGCCACAGAGCTCTTTCTTATAAATCAGGGTGGACACAGAAGGGGGTAAGCCTAAAACAAAATGGAACACAATAGTCTTACTGTCAACCAGTTAAGCACCCAGAGCCCCAAAGAAGGTTTAGTCTGTGTTTACTTTGAGTTTGTTTTTTCAATTTTTTGAAATTAACCATTCTGTTTCAGGATAGTTGATCACACTGTGTGAAGGTGTCTCTGTTTTACCTCACCTGCCTAAGGCACCTTCTGATTGATTTAATAAAGAGCTGAATGGCCAATAGCCAGGGAGGAGAGGATAAGCAGGACTTACGGGGAGAGACAGGTACTTGGAGGAAGAATCAGAGAAGCAGAAGATTCACCAGCCAGACACGGAGGAAGTGGCACTTATGGTACTGAGGAGAGGTAATGAGTTGTGTGGCAGAACACAGATTAATATAAACAGGTTAATTTTAGTTTTAAGAGCTAGTCAGGACAAGTCTAAGTAAGCTAAGGCCAAGTCTCCATGTCATTATTCGGGAGCTGATGGTCCAAAGAAAGTTCCACTTCACCATTCAATGTTCTCAGCCAGGATGGCATTCCCAGTCTTCTCAGTACGTCTCCAGGCTGTCTGTCTCTCTCTGGGCACTGCAATTTATCTTTAGTCTTTGGAGGAGAATTCCTCATCAGAAGATTTTGCCATTCCCTCCATTTGCACCTTCATCTCTCTCACTACTCCAGATTTTAGGCTCTTCCACCCTTCATCTGCCTTTCCACTCTGCCTCCCCCACATTTTCCCTTCACTGGGAATCATGCAAATCATTTGGTTTCTCTAGGCCTTCTAAATGTACAGAAAGAGGAAGGGTCAGTTTATCCCCTCCCTATAGTAAAGCACAAGATAAATGTCTTCAGATAAAGGATCTGAGTGACAACTAGCCCTTCTTAGCCTCAGTAATTAAATCTAGGTTCACATGTCTGTAATTTGCTTTGCTAAGATTATCTACCTCCACATAGTGTTGTATTGCAAGGGTTCACCTGTCTCTGTAGCCTTTGTACATAAGTGACAGACTCATTTGGGAATAAACATGAAGATAGAAATCTCCATCCAAGGCTCAAATCTGATGAGTCACTGACATTCTGAGCATCCTCCTTCAGCCAAGAGAGCATCTGTTTTCAGGGAGGTGGGCAGCATGAGAGGCTCAGGGTAGGAAGAAAGCAGGGAAGGAATAGAAGCAGGCCCCTTTACAACTTCTAGTTGGATCTTCTCAGCATCTCTTCCCTGACACGGCCCTCACAAAGGAGAAAATTAAGAGAATCAGAGTGGCTGAGACTAATAGCACACACCTTTAATCTTAGAACTCAGGAGACAAAAGCAGGTGGTCTTTGAGAGTCCCAAGCCAGCCTAGACAACATACAGAGTTCTGGGCCATTCAGGGACATATAGTCTATGTCTCAAAATAAATAAAATAACATAAAAAATTTTAAATTAATCTGCTTCCTTAGTGCAGGTGGGCTATGCTTCCATCTCATGAAAAATAGGAACATTGGAGTGTAGACTATTCAAAAGTGAAATAGAATAAAAATTGACCTTCTGGTTAAAGATAAAATTGATCTAAAGTTCTTTAAGTGAGCATCATCTTGCCCTTTCTCATCTCCAGAAGAATGAACACGAAAAACAAAATGAAGATTAAAGATTACTGTGGAAATCAAAGTACATGTTGTTTGTATATCTGAAGATGATGAATAATTATTAGAAGAAAACATGTTGGAAGGAAGAGAAAGATTATCAGGGGATAAGACAGGATACCTTTGAAGTGATCTTAAGCATAAATTATCTATCTAAATCTTCAACATAAAAGGATATAAACTGTAAACCACTCCTGAAATTACAATCAAATTCACAAGTCACACATCCACTCAGGAAAAGACTTCACAGTCCAGAGCTTTCAGTAAAGAAACAGTGTTTGAAAACATCTTAATAAATTGTTTCAAAATATTCAAAGAGTTAACTCAAGGAATAGACAAAAAAAAAAGTTAAGGCAGGAATCAAAGAGTTGGGAAAGGTGTGCTTCGAAATTATAGGATAGGTTGAGTAGGCTTCTACCAGGGAAGCAGAACCAGTAAACAACTGTGGTGTATGAGTGAGGAATGTCACCCACAGTCCCAAGCAGTGATGTTGTTTGGATAGGTTTAGGAGGTGTGGTCTCTCTGGAGAAAGTAAGATTTTTCACTAGGGAAAACTTTGAGAGCTTGAAGACTTGTGTTAGCACCATTCTGTTCGCTCTGCTTCCTGCTTGTGGTTCAAGCTGTGTGCTCTCAGCTTCCAGCTCCAGCCTTCATGCACTCACTCTACCATATGGACTCTAACCCTCTGCAATTGTAAGCCCAAGCAAACACTCTTCTAGAAGTTGCCTTAGTCATGGTGTTTTATCACAACAATAGAAAAATCACCAAGATAGATATATTAGGAATTTGCCCACAAAAATACAAGAAATAGGCATATGCAGTTATGGTGGCTGCTTAATCAAGTTCAAAATCCACAGAAAAAATGCTCTAGACTGGATGATTTGTGGCAATTATTTACAGTGCTCATCTTTTCTCGCTTCATTTCCCCTCTCTTCTTCCTTTCATTCTCTTCCTCTACCTTCTTGTCTCTGTCAGAAATCTTAGCTCATATTTCAAAGCTTCTAGACTTTGTGTTTTTGTACTTTAATCACACACACTCTTAATTTCCACTCTCACACCTCTTGTCCAAGTTTCCATTGACAGACTAATGAAGACACACAGTTATTCACGTGTGTATCGTACCTTCACATAGGAGGATGGTGATAACAACAGCACACTTCTACACAGAGAAACCCTGTCTCGAAAAACAAAACAAAACAAAAAAAAATAAATAAATAACAGCACACTTGTTAAACACATGCTAAAATGCTAGAATGTGCAAACAGGGGACTCTGCACTTCCAACCCATTAGCATCACTAAAGATCTACTGCTGTCTCTGCTGAAAGAATAAGGAGTTCACCTGCCTCTTCCAAAAGCAACCAGAGACCGAGAAGACAAATTACAAAGACTCAGCACTCTCCTGCATGTTGAGGAAAGCAAAGCTAAGGGAAATCCATGATTAGTATGAAAAGCATGCACACTTTCCAGACCAGAAAAATCGAGAGAAAGGAAGGAACAATTAATGCCATCCTGTGTAGGTAGAGAAGAGAAAGAACAACCTAGATCACTTGTTGGTTTGGGCATTCGCTCACTCACTAAGTTTTACTGAGTACCAATGCCAGGCATCATATCCCTAACATCCACAGTGGGGCATTCAGTGGGTGACTGTCTCCCTAATCTAGGAATAATATTTCCTGGGTTTTTATTGCTGCTGTTGCTTCTTGGTCTATTAGTTAGCTTTTTCTTGTCAAATGAAAACAATTTCCAATAGTTGGCTCAGTTGGTAAAGGTATTTGCTGTGCAGGCTTGATGACCTGAGTTCAGTTCCTGGAACCCAATTGTGCACTGAGAGAACCAACTCCACAAAGTTGTCCTCTGACCTCCATATGTGTGCAATGCCACATGTATGCCTCCCCACTGGAGAAATACCATATACACACACAATGATTTATTTTAAATTTTGAATAGCTGATCTCGCCTATAAACTGAGGCTCTATCTTTCCCAAAACACTCACTTACTCCAAGGTTTTGACATGTAAAATATAAATGAACCAGAGGGATCCATACTGACCAGCTACCACAAATGTATTTCTCTAACTCAAGCCTCACTTCTCAAAGAAAGATACCTCACAAGAACCATTCATTGCTTTTTTATTTTTCAGTAGGAAAATTTAAAAACCGAGAAATGAGAAAATGTAGAGAATATTAATGCACGTTTCCCATTTCCTGATGCAATATTTTAAGAAAGAAGTATAGAACTTTGATCCACAGAGAGAGAGCACAAGAGATGAAAAGGGGGAGGTTAAGTGATTCTCAGAAGATGATAGGGCTAGCCTTAGTTTCTGAGACTGGCCAGCATACCAACCCCTACCACTAATCCACACAGGAAGCAAAGGCAGCTCACTCGCCATGCCCCTGGAACTCCATTTGTGCCTCCACAGATTGCACACCCACTGTTTCTGCTCTTTGTTCCAGACACTGAGCAACTGAACGGCCCGGCTCCCGCTCTGTCGGAGTCTGCAGTGCAAGATGAAAGACATATCCTGCAATGTTTGCACAGAGTAATATTGCTCACTTGAGTCTCGCTCTTGCTTTTATTATTTGCTTTAAGATAATAAGTGAAGAGCTTCCCAGGGATCATTCTGTAAACACTTTCATTTGCTTGGGGTTTTTCAAGGGCATCAAATGAAACCTGCTTTGTCCTGAGGGCCTGAGCCTATGGAGTTTGCCCAACCCCACGAGATCTCAAGATATCACTGCCCCAGCACAAGGAACAGCAAGTATGCTTTTCCATATGCTCCACACCAATCCACTATTCTCTCCTAAAAGTATACTGCAGGAGAATCAGGATACCTGAGTAGGTCTTTCTTAATGTACAAAACACTGACCTTCCCATCTATCAACTTTTCCACAGGGGTGCTGAAAGAATGAACAGATAATAAATACTAAAGCCAAGGTTAGGTGGTTTCTGTTTTGTTTTGTTCAGAAAAGTCAATTGTGTTGCCCTTTCACATCTTACTTCTCTTCCATGTAATTTGGGCTGTAGGACCAGATCAGTGATTCAAAGATGCCCTCAGAGGCCTGGCAGATAACCAATAAATGAAAGAAGGGCAGCTTTGGGATAAAACAGTAGAGTTTGTTTAGGATCCAGCTAGTTTCATCTGACTAGCTACTGGTTCCCTCTTCCTCATGATTCTGAGTGGTCCTTGCTTGCTTCAATGCCCAGATGCAGCAGGACTGCTGTCTGGCTTCTTGGCCTCCACACTAATAGACTTTGCAACCTATACCTTTCCCCCTCTTCAAAGCCCTGAGCTGCTAGGCAGAGAAGTCAATCATCCTTGTAAAGAGCCTGTCTGCAATGAGCTAAGATCTCATCCAACAGCCAGACTCTACACCCTAGTATACGAACAAGGCCGCCTTGAAAATCCTAGCCTCAACCAACTCACAACTGAGTACAGCCACCTATGGCCCACATGGAACACGTCTACCAGTTGAGCCCAGCCAAAAAACAGAGTTGTTCAGATTATGAAATCCTCATTGTATTGTTTTGTTTTTCAGACAGGGTCTCACCACACAGCCCTCGCTGACTCGGGGCTCACTATGTAGACCAGGCTTGTCTTGACCTCACAGAGATCTGCCTTTACCTCCTAAGTGCCAGAATTAAAGTCATTCACCATGTCTGATTATTTTAAGCCTCTACATTATGCTAGACAATAGGCACAGTTAGGGCAGGCCAGGACCACAGGACTTTTAAACAGATATTTAACTGTAACTCGGCCGACACTGGCAGAACTCTCAGATCTGCTCATTTTCCAATAAGGCTGCTCTCCGTGTTGTCTGTAGTATCTTCTCACACACACACACACACACACACACACACACACACACACACACACACACACACTCTCTCTCTCTCTCTCTCTCTCTCTCTCTCTCTCTCTCTCTCTCTCTCTCTCTCTCTCAAGAAGAGAAGCTCCACTAGAGATCTGGCCTGAGCCCCTTACTTAACAGAACCCCAGCCCAGCAAGGCTGAGAATTCTGTCAAGATCACACTCATATAGTAGCCAAAGTGGAGTTTGAATTTGAGGCTCATGATCAACAGAATGTAAAGTCCCAGGCAACCATATAGCACCAGATGGAATGATTGACAAATGCCTAGATAAAGTGTGATATAAGATAGTATAGGGAGTATAGACTTTAAGAGCAGACCACCTAGGTAGAAGCCCTGAGCTCTCTGTGTATTCCTTTATGACTTCTTTGGGCCTATTTCTTAAGTGGAAAGTTCTTCTTTGAATTATGAAAGTTCTTTATAACTGTTAGAAGTGCTCCAGAGATATTAATAGGAACAGAGCCTATATTTATGACTTTCACTGAGTTCTGAGACTCCCAGGAGAATTTTCTGAGTTGATATTGGAGTTGAAATTTGCCTCCACTGTGAAAGTCAAACTAGAGAGTGTTCAGAAGACAGCTTCAGCCTGGCTGCTTTGCCTAGGAACCTCCTCCTAGACTCCCACAGCAAGTGTTACAACCACAAGCTGGGATAGGTGGGCAGTTGGGGAGGCCTAAGTGGAATCCACACCCAGCTCCAATCCGGTGTGCTCATAAGTTTTGTGGACACCTAATCACCTAGAAGTCAATAGGACCTCTAGTCAAGAGTGCAAGGGAACAATTTCCAAAGGTTCAGGCCACATGCCGACACCAGATCTTATAAGTGTACTTAGGACACCTGTCACCTCTACAAACACAGGAAATGAGAAGTGGATTCCAAGACCTACATCCAATACTATGGATGAGCCTTACCTTGTCCCAAGCCCTGGAAAATATAGCTACTCCTGTTGAGGAAGGAAGGATGCTTGATGTTTCTTTTAAGAATCGTTCTTTGTTCCCAAAATAGAACTAATACCAAAACCCATTGGGGTGGGTGCTGAGAGCACCTGATTTCTCCCAGGGAAAATACATGCAGTTGACTTGCAAAGCATTGCCCCATCCCTGCCTCATTCTATTTCTTGCAGCCATTCTTATTTACATTTCTCAACTACACGTATTCTCCAGGACCCAGTAACCTGGCATAGTTTTTATTAAACCAAGATCAGTTGTCTCGCTTCACTCGCCCTGCCTAAGAGTTGCCCCATGAAAAATGTAAATTTGCAAATCACAGAAGCAGTCAATGTACCATCAATGCCAAGCGTATATATGGTGAAAGGAAGAGATATGTCAGACTAAAAATCTAGCTGGATAATACCCCCTGGACAAAGAGGGATGCCTCAAGAAGGTGCATGGTACCTCAGAAACTGAGAGGCACTAAAGCTGATACAGTTTAGAGGTGCTCAAAGTTCAGCAGCTTTGAAGTCCTACAGAACAAGGAGGAAAAACTCATTTGAGAGAAACATGAGATTGTGCTAGGGAGCCATGAAAAACAAGGCCCATAATGCAAGGTTGAGCAAGACAACTTGAGCAAGAAGGTGCTTTGGCTTTGGGCTCTGAGACTATGAGTGCTGCATACAATGGCCCCTTCCCTGCATTGTCTTACTTACGATAACTGAGTTGCATAGGTTATAGTGTTCTCTTACTGGAGTGTAAGCTCCATAAAAGGCATAGATTGTCGGATGATTTTTTTTTCAAAGAATGTATCCTCCACTATGGACCAGTAGATTCTAAGAAATACATATTGGATACAGACCTGAAGAATGTAGCAAGCTAAAAAGGGAAAGGAACACAGTGTCCTCTTATCTCATCCACGGAATTTGTGGAACTTAACTACTATGGGAATTAACTGAAGAATAACAACATACAATTTCCTCCAGTGGCTGGATTTTAAATGCAAATGTATTTTTAGATGATGAGTCTGTGTTGGCTAGTTTTATGTCAACTTGACACAAGCTATAGTCATCTGACAGGAAGGAACCTTGATTGAGAAAATGCCTCTATAATATCAGGCTGTAGTGAAGTCTGTAAAGCATTTTCTTGGTTAGTGATTAATGGCAGAGGTCTTGTTCCATTGTGGGTGGTACCATCCCTGGGCTGATGGTCGTGGTTCTATTAGAAACCTGGCTGAGCCAGCCATAGTGAGCAAACCACTAAGCAGCACCCCTCCATGGCCTCTGCATCAACTCCTGCCTCCAGGTTCCTGCCCTGTTTGAGTTCCTATTCTGACTTCCTTAAATGATGAACAATGTTATGGAAGTATAAGCCAAATAAATTCTTTCCTCCTCAAGTTGCTTTTGGTCATGATGTTTCATCACAGCGATAGTAATCCTAGCTAGGATAGTATCTAACTTGCTATAAAAACTATGAAGGCTTTAGTTTGGTTTCCCTGGAACAGGGTTAAACACTTGGATTAATGGAGGTTGAGGGATTGAGGAATATGAAACAAATAAAAAAAACTAATATGAAGGTGTAACAATTGAGGCCACTGACATAGGCATTTGGGCTCAAGGGCATAGGGCCCTTCAGAGAAACACTCTCAATGTTTCCCAGAACTATCTGCCTACAGAATGGGAAATCAGAGAGTCCAGTCTCTGGCTTCTGATCTTCTTAGTTGCCCACCCCTAATAGTATTAATATCCTCCTCTCACCACTCACACACACACACACACACACACACACACACACACACACACACACACACAAAGCACTTATGAGATACACTTAATGTCAGGAGCCTGCAGGCTCTCCTGTGCTCTTGGATGATGCTTTTGTACACTGGTTTAATAAAATGCTGATTGGCCAGTAGCCAGGCAAGAAGTATAGGTGGGATAAGCAGACAAGGAGAATTCTGGGAAGAGGAAGGCTGAGTCAGGAGATGCCAGCCCACCGTCCAGGGAGCAGCATGTAATGGCACACAGGTAAAGCCACAGAAAATGTGGCGACATACAGGTTAACAGAAATGGGCTGAGTTTAAGTATAAGAGCTAGTCAGTAGGAAGCCTGAGCTAATGGCCGAGCAGTTTTAATTAATATAAATAAGCTTCTGTATGTTTACTTGGGTCTGAGCAGCTGCGGACCAGGCAGGACACAGAAAAACATTCAGCTACATTCCTGGAAGGAAAGGGGCTCTGGGACAGATAGTGAAGGTTGTGTGCTGATGAAAATAAACACCAGTGCAAGGGAGGTACGAATCCATGGAAGACTATTTGCTTCAGTTGTCCTCAAGACCAGATACAGCCAGGGACTATGATGCAAGACATACAAAGAAATCTGCCAGAGCTGTTAATCGCCTGGCTTCTCCTTCCCCATCTTTCAAACTTTTCCTTTTCTAAGTACAGCAGCCCCGAGCGATTCATTCCAGCTCTGTCAAACACATGTCCATATTCTTTGTGTTTTTATATTTATATTCAGCTTAAACATCACTGGTTCTCAGTGAGGGGAAGAGGGAAGCTCAGTCCCCAGTAAACACTTGTCAATGCCTTGAGATACACTTTGGTGGTTGTAACTAGAGAGAAGGTGTTATTGCCCTGTAGAGAGTTGAAGGAGAGACACTGCTTAGCATCTGACAATGCACCAGACAATCTTCCACAACAAAGAATTTTCTAGTCCAAAGTATTAGCAATGCTAAAGTTGAAAATCCAATGTCAGAACAATTAAGACACTGAAGAAGGACAAAAAATATCAGAAAATCATGGTAACAGGCACACCAGTTTAAACATCCAAGTCCTGTAATACTGGGCAGCTTTGGTCTGCCATCAGTGCCTTAACTGGGCTGAACAGACAATTTATTCATGTCTCCCAGCTAAAGTCACACAATGGGTAAATCGTGTTCTATGAACTTGGTCAGTTTGTGAATTGCCCTATATGGTTTTAGTTTAGAGCTGAACAAAAGGATATATGTGAAATTCAGGAGGCAGAAATGAAAGCATTATCATTACTCTGAAGGTCCTTTGTTTGTTTTTCTTCTTCCTAGATGATGCCCACTCCCCAAGCCACAGAGATCTCAGAGGCACTACCAAGGGCTTAGCTAAGGGCCAGCAGAGGAGCTGGCTAAACAGAGGCCCCTGCCTCCTATATGCCTTTCCACAAACTCTCTGATTCCGAGGACAGTGGAAAGTGCTTGGCTGGTCTATGATTTCTCTGATCCCTGCACTTATCCCAGAAGCTCACTTATATCTCCCAACATCACTATGGAAGACTATAGTCAGTCTCACTGAGAGTCTTCTCTTCTGCAAAAACTTTAATTGAAAAGGTTACTGGAAAGTCGGCTGCAGTAGACAGTTATAATCCAGCACTCGTACTTGACAAGATGGAGGGTAGAGACACAATGGCAATGACCAACAATAACAGACCCTATATCAAACAAGGTAGAAGATGAGGACATCCGAGATTGTCCTCTCATCTCTACACTCACGTTATGGCATGTATAATGTGCCTCGGTCATACACACTACACACACACACACACACACACACACACACACACACACACAC
>CABHPR010149866.1:0-34494 GCA_902168415.1 Peromyscus melanophrys
TGTGTGTGTGTGTGTGTGTGTGTGTGTGTGTGTGTGTGTGTGTGTGTCTATGTGGTATGTTATGTATATGTATTTATTTAGTGTATATGTGTGCACTCATATGCCAAGTGTCACAAACAAGGGTCAGACAAGCCTCCAATATACTAAAAATACCCTGCACCACACAGTGAAATGCATAGCATCACAGTGGAGGCTTATCGGTTGATTCCAGGCAACTTGCTTCTTATCTAGTCACATAACAGGAACACATTTGGAGAGCGGCATCACTAGGTGATCTCATCACTATGAGAGTGTCCCTACTGGTGACCATGGCTTTGATTATAAAGCAAAGCTCTGTTATAAAGGCTTCATCACAATGGGTTCTCCTTCCAGAAAGAGTTGGTCGAGTCTGAGGGAAACAAAGTGGAGCTCACCTCTCTCTCACACAACTTCGCAGATGAAGTGGAAGTTTTGGGGAGGAATCTAAATGGTTCCATGGGCAACTGTAGCTCCTTTAACTGTGTGATAATCCGCTTTCCTCATCATTATCCCTGGACATGGACATCTCGGAGGCCTTTTCTCTCTAAACTCATTTCATATCTTCGGAGTGACTTCTGTTGACCTCCAATAGTGTGGCTGATGAGGTGAGGAGTACAGCGTGAGGCTCCATCCGATTCATTTCTTAATATTTTGGGTTTGGAAATTGGTCCTGGTTTGAAAATCCTTACAATCAAGGAAATCCTTCAGAGCAAGTCTAATTTTTCAAACAGAAAAGCAGAGAATCTGTGAGTGGAGGGGAATGAGGGAATGATTGGTGATCGGCAGAACTCCCCTGGGCCACCACTGCAGCCGCTGTGAGTCTTTGGAACTGTTTGGCAACTGCTGTGGGAATGGCTTGCCTTTGTAAGAAAGCTGACAACTTGCTGTCTGGTTTTTGGTTTTTTTTTTCTTGCATAGTCTTGAAAAAATGTGCATACAGACACACAAAAGCAACATTTTAAGGACTATATCAATATTTAAAAAATTCTGATTGGAGGCACTCAAAAGGTAGATTCTGTTTCCATTGCCATTTGAAGGAAAGGCAGGGGGATGACTTTCACATAGCAGTGTGACAAGTCTCCTCACAGTGGCTGGTGAGAGCTGTTTGTTACATTTCTAGGAATTTTCCAAGAACATTCTTAACTACATGTTAAATTAAATCACACACTTCAGTATTCAAAGTAGTTGAAAACTTAAGCCTGTGCAAAAATCTACACATGGATGTTTATAGAAGCCTTGTTCATAGAACTCAAAACCTGAAAGCAACCAAGATGGCCTTGCCAGAGCAACTAATGGATAGCTAATGGACTTTGGTACATCCAAACATCAAGATATTACACAGCAGCAAGAAAGAAGCTACCATGCCATGACAAACATCTGAAGAAATCTTGAAGTCACATCACTAAGTGAAAGAAGCCAGTCATAAAAGGTTCCAAAGTAGATGTTCGCAATTACATTGCACTCTGGAAAAAAAAAGGAAAATTACAGAAATGGTGATATCAGTGGTTGCCAGAGGCAGAGAAGGGGAAGCGGGGGTAAGCAGAGCACAGGTGATTTTTAGGAATTGAACATACTCTGTCTGATACTCAAATGGTGCAAGTATGTTATTACATCTTTATAAGATGCATGAACTGAGAAAAATCTGCATAAATCCTAACATAAACTGTGCACTGCATGGTCTGGGTGCATCTTCCAAAGCTCCTGTGCAGGGACCTCCTTTCCTCATTGTGGCATGTTGGAAGTAGAGGTCTACTGCATGTGTTAGGGACATGAGGTTGAGCTCACATGAATAGTATAATGAGTAAGCTATCATGGGAGCTCAGCCACCTAGTTTCTGACAGCCAAGTGCCCTCTCTCCTTTTAATTGTCCCACCACAAGGCAGCTGGGCACCCTCCACAGAGGCTGAGTACATACTGACAAACATTGTAGACATTCTATTTTTCAGATCCATGGTTAAAACAAACCTATGATTAGACATTACCCAGGATCTGGTACTCTGTTGAGAGAATAGGAAACAGACACTGATGCGCATCCATTCTAATTACCACATGGTGTAGGGAATTGGTGATAAGGTGGCTAGTGGCTGTGTAATGAGTACCAAGAAGGTTTATGAAGACTCTCTCTCTGTACTTTCCACCCAGTTGTTCTGTGAACTTAAAACTGTTCTGAAAATTGGGGTTTGTTGAAGATTAAACTATATTACTCTAAATTTAATAATCATATTAAAAACAGAAATCATTCATAGTCAAAATTCATTACCCCTCTTAAAAAAAGATTTATTTATTATGTTTAAAGTGTTCTGCTTGCACATCACAAGAGAGCACCAGATCTCATTATAGGTGGTTGTGAGCCACCATGTGGTTGCTGGGAATTAAACTCAGGACCTCTGGAAGAGCAGCCAGTGCTCTCAACCTCTGAAACATCTCTCCAGCCCCCACCATGCTCTCTTATTTTGTTACATTTAATGACTAACCATGCTCTGTGAGTTCATACAGAGGAACACAAGGAGTTGTGTTGTGGACCTCAGTTTAATAGTTGAAGTCACATCATCTATGGAGGGAATGTTGACACTCTACAAGCACCCTGGCTCAGGACTTTTCTCCACAGAGAAGTGGTTATCAAACATCTACAGGCACTTCTATGTTAGGTGGCTTTTTGCTACTATGATTGATATATATGAGATAAACAGCTTACCAGATGAAAGGCTTATATTGGCTCATAAAGGTTTCAGGGCAAAGTTGCAAGAGTCCATCACTTGGAAGATATGACAGTGGCATGTGAGAGAGGAGTCTGTTCACTTCGTAGTGCCTGAAAAGGAAAAAGAGAGTGTTGAGGTGAGCTTCCAACATCCCCTTCAAAGGTACACCCCCCAAGTATCTAATTTCCTTCTACTAGTCCCCACTTCTCAAAGGTTTCACCACCTTCTGATAGTGCCAAAACATGGTGACCAAGCCTGGCACAACAGTCTTTGGGAGACATTCCAGATCCCATGGAGATCACCAACAGTGGGTTTTGCTACTGAGTTCAGAAATTAGGATGGGATCAAGGTGCAGAGTAAAGTACAACTTCTGGAAGAAGATTACAGAAACGTGGATCTTTGTATATGATTAAACTAATTCACCTGGAATTATCTCAAGACCTCATTAGAATGGTTCCAAGCATTCTCTCTTCTGGAAGCCAGGAACCTCTGACCAATCTAAAGTATTAAGTTGTTCAAGTTTTGAAGAAGGAAAGTATGCCTCCAAAATAGCTCTCCTGCCATCAGAACTGCACACACCATGTTCTGGGTGATGGAGTTTAATTGCCAAACAGTTGTAATTAAATCTATCACCAGTTTTCTCCTGGCAAGGATAAAGTTTAGCATAATTACATCATTGCAAAAGACTCTCATCTCTCTAAAACTGTAAATCGGATCCCGAAAGAGTTCTCCTTGAATGTACCTGTACTCTCGAAGATATAAAGGAATATAATAAATCAATAATGCCCCCTAAGAGAGAAGCTGGTTGTTGATTACTCATTTCATTCAGACATTATGTGTCCTGCTCCATCTCATCAAGAACATGTAAGTGGATCAGAAGAATATCCTCTCTTCACCAACGTTGACATCCAGCAATGAACTACTTCGGTTTGAAGAAGATTCCAGAGAGTCAGTGTGTCTTTCCAGTAGGTGTGCTGGTGCTGCTGTATGAATTGGAGCTGGGGGGAGAGGCTGACGTGGAGGCAATCTCACTTCTACTTCAGGATAGCACAAGTGCCTCCTTTTAGCCCCACGTCCTTCAGCATGGTCTGTCTATAGTGGTGTCATTGCGTGGAGGAAGGAAGCCTCAGGAGATGCCAAAAGTTGTTTTTAAGAGAGTGGACAGCATCGGTACATTTTGGAAGTGTCATGAGTGATTCTACTATACTGTCAGGATTAAGAATTGCTCTTTCAAGAGGTGGAGAGGTGACTCAGTGGTTAAGAGCACTGACTGATGTTCCAGAGGACCTGGGTTCAATTCCCAGGCCATCCAGTGTCTGATCATGCCAGGATTAAAAAAAAAAAAAAAAGAATTGCTCTTTCAATCTATATAAAACCCACTTGTAAAGTTGATGTAAATGTGTTGTTTGTCCACTTGAGATACGGGGTCCAGTCAAATCAAATATCCTTATACTGACCAGCCTCAGTGCTTCCATGTCAAAATACTGTGTTTGTTGGGTAATTTCTAAAGTCAAGAAGGCTCATAAAGCCGTGTCTAATGAGGGTCCATTTGGCAGTCCATAAGCAAGGAGGAAAAGGCAACAGCAGCCCCTCGGCTGTCCCTGACTGTGTTTCGTGCTACTCAGTCTCCTGGCACTGCCATGCCAGATCCCTTAGCCTTGTGCCAGTCCCACACTATCCTGCCTGTTCATTCTGTTAGCCTAAATTGGCCTGAAACACCTCTAGTTCCTTACAGGATGATTTCTGTTTCCTTAAAAGAAATGGAAGCTACTGATAATAGTGATTAGCTTTCATCAACATTTTGAATTGTATGAACAACAACAACAAAAATTCAAGAAGAAAAGGTTAGGTGACATGTTCTTCAAAAACTATGGTATTTTCGGGTCCAGGAAGACAGCAAAAGACACCTGCTGCCTGTAGGAATCCCCAGGAAAAGCAGTCAGCTTTTAAGGGGTGTGCTGTCCAAAAGGCCCTGGAATTTCAGTAGCAACTAAAGGAAGATAGTTTTTGAAACAAGTGTTAACAGTGTTCTAGTGAGCTTTTCTGCTGCCATGATAAACCGCTCTGAACAAAGGCAGCTTGGGGAGGAAAGGGTTCCTTTTCTCTTATAGATTATACAGGCCATCACTGAAGGAAGCCGAGGAAGAGAGTCAAGGCAGGAGCTTGGAGCAGACACTGTTGGAGGAATGCTGCTCAGTGGCTTGCTCTCAGTCGCCTGTCCAGCTTTCTTTCTTACGTGGCCCAAAGAGACCATGACTAAGAATGGCACCACCCTCCATGACATGCACACACTCATGAAGATGGAGACATGTGCACACTACTTAATGAAGAAACCCCGAGGGAAATTTTAAAAAATCTAAAATCAAATGAAAATGAAAACACAAGATATAGAAACCTGCAGGCTATAATAAAAGGAACTTTGAAAGTTCATCACTACAAATGCCTATGTTTAAAAAAAAATCAGAGTGAACTTAAATAAATAATGGTGCACTTCAAGTTCTTAGAAAAACAAGAGAAAGCCAAACCAAAAATCAATAGATGGAAATAAATAATAAAGATCAGGGCAGAAAGTAATGAAATGGAATGAAAAGAGTAATAGAAGAGTCAATTTAAAAAAAAGGGGGGGGTGCTCTTTAAGACAATAAATGAGGTTAATGAATCCTTAACCAAAAGGATGTCAAAGTGGTCCCTAATTAACAAAAATTGGAGATGAAAATGGAGATTTTACAACATGCATCAATGAAACTCTGAGGGTCATTAGTGTACACTTTGAAAAAAAACCTATGTTCTAATAAACTGGAAAACCTAAAATAAATGGGTAGATTTCTACACATACATAATCTATGAAAGTGAACAGACCTATTACAAGCAGTGAGATTGGAGCAATAATAAAATGTCTCTCATCTACTAGAAGCCCATTGCCAGAATGAGTTCACCAGTGAACTTTCCAAGACCATTAAAGAAAACTGGTCTGGCCATCCTCAGTAAACACACACACACACACACACACACACACACACACACACACACACTCCTCCAATAGAAATAGAAGAAAAATGAGGTGCCTAATCTTGATCAAATCTTCATGGGTTTAGTTTTTGAAGCTTTAGCTAGAACAATAAGACAAGAGAAATAAATAAAATGGGAAGGGAATATAGATAGAAAAGGAACAAGCCAAATTATCCACATATACAAATGATATGATCCTATACATAAGAGATGCTAAAGACTCTGACAGAAAACTCTTATAACTGATAAAAGTTTCAGCAAAGTATCAGGGTACAAAATCAACACACACACACACACACACACACACACACACACACACACACACACACAGTATTTTTCCTATATACCAACAACAAAGAGAGGAATCAGGAATAAAATCTCCTTTACAATTGCTTCAAAAATACCTAGAAACCTAATCAAGGTGAAAAACCTCAAGGATGAAAACTTTAAAACACAAGGAAAGAAACTGAAAAGCCCAGAAGCTGGAATGACCTCCCATGCTCCTGGAACAGCAAAATTAATATTATGAAAATACTTATATTACCAAAGTAATCTATAGATTCATTGCAATACCCACCAACATTCCAATGCCATGGGACTTGATAGATGGCTTAGCAAGTAACAGTCCATACTTAGCCAGGCGGTGGTGGTACATGCCTTTAATTCCAGTGCTTGGGAGGAGTTCAAGGCCAGCCTGGTCTACAGAGCAAGTTCCAGGGCAACCAAGGCTACACAGAGAAACCTTGTCTCTTGAAAACAAACAAACAAACAAGGAATCCATACTCCACTTCCAGAAGATGTGAGGGCAGTCCCCAGTACCCACATGAGGCAGTTTCCCAACCATCTGTAACTCCTGCTTCAAGAGATCTAATGCGCCTCCAGCTTCCAAGGACATTTGCATTCATGTACGCATGAACACACACACAATTAAAAATAAATCTTTAAAATCACAATGACAGTCTTCACAGAGGAAAAATGTAAAATTAATATGGAAACACACTAGACCATGAATTGCCAAAACTATTCTGGAAAGAACAATGCTGGCGTTATCAGCATATCTGATTTCAAATTCGACCCCAGAGCCAACATAACAAAAACTCCATTGTACGGGCACAGAAGCAGACATGGGGACTAATGGAATAAGATAGAGGATCCTGATACAAACTCATGCAGCTCCAGTCACCTGATTTTTGGCAGAGATTTCAAAACATACAGTGCAGACAAGATAGACTAGCCTCTTCATCAAATGATTCTGGGAAAACTAGATTGATATACATAGAGGAATGAAATTCCATGCCCAGTACAAAAATCAGTTCCAAATGGAACCAGAACTTACTCTGAGACCCACCCCCCATACTCTGAAAGTGTTAGAGGAAAACATTACAAGGTGCATGTCTAGCCACGAACTCCAATAGCTCAGGAAATGATATTAATCATTGGTTAATGGGATCATACCCTATAAAATTAAAAATTCTGCCCCACACAGGAAACAACCAGCTAAGAAAAGAGACTGGCTGCAGAAAAATCACCATCACTAGCTCTACATCTGACAGAAGATTGAGGTAGAGAATATATTTTAAGAACTCAAAAAAACCACCCCAAACCAAAAAATCAAATTAATAAATCAACAAATGAAATGGACAATTCTCAAAAGATGAAGAACGAATAACTAATAAACATGAAGAGGTGTCCTTCATCCTCAGACATCAGAGAAATGCACATGAGAACTACAGAAGTTCTATTTCATCCCTTAATAGTGACCACCACTAAAACCCAAGTAACACCAAATGCTGTCGAGGATACAGGGAGAAGAAACCTCTATAGGCTTCTGATGGGCGTGCACATGGTGCAGCCACTGTGCAAAGCTGGAAAGCAGGTTTCTCAAGAAATTGAGAAAGGAAATGCCTTCTAACCCAGCTAAGCCACTTTTGATATATGACAAAAGGACTCTATGGAAACACACCTCAGAGGTACTTGTGCATCTATGTTTATTGCAGCATTAGTCACAAAATCCAAGGTGTAGGATCAGCCGAGGTGTCCAAGAACTGAGGAGTAGATAAAGGAAATGTGATGTAGACACACAATGGCCTTTCAGTCAGCCATAAAGAAAATTTGACACTCAGAAAGACAAATGTGTTCTATCTGATATGTGGAGTGTGTGTGTGTGTGTGTGTGTGTGTGTGTGTGTGGGTGAGAGAGAGAGAGAGAGAGAGAGAGAGAGAGAGAGAGAGAGAGAGAGAGAGAGAGAGAGAGAGAGAGAGAGAGAGAGAAAGTTGAAGCAAAGTTATTTGGCACAGAAAAGAAAAGGCAAAAAGAAAAAGAGACTAGTAAAGAAAAAGATGAGTTATTTTGATAGTTGGGGTACTGGCAAAGATGAAAAGAACTGGTTGGGTGGGGCAGCAGGGGGTGGAGGGGCAGCAGGGGGTGGAGGGGCAGCAGGTGGTGGAGGGCAGCAGGGGGCGGGGGGCTATCATTGACTGATTTTATTATGTAGTTTATTATAGCAATAGAAAACTAACACTTCCATAACAAAGCATGCACAGACGTGCTCCTTGCGGTGTCGTTTATATTGGAAGGAGGCATCAAATGTTTGCTCTTGAGAGTAGAGCCAATTCTAGCATGTTTACGCAGTGGGATAGACACATACCGTATGGGTGGTGAAAGTTAAAGAACTAAGACAACGTCATGAACTGTACTTAAATTAATGCAAAAAAACGTAACATCGAGCTGCAAAAAGCATCAGCTGTATCCATACCGATCATTTTAAACATTTTGTCTGTAAGGAAAAGATGAGTAGGATGCCGATTCACTCCCTCTCCTGTGGTTACCTCTAGTGAGGGAAAGAGTGAGTAGAACAGAGTTTCATTACATCCATAGTTTCTGTTCCTTAACAAATATCTGAATCCATTACAGTGAGTTCGGAGCTGGCACAGGGAGATTGTGTTTTCTGTGCTCACTTCTCAGAGTCGTCAGTATCTTATTTCTCTTGTTTTATTAACACATGTGAATTGTGCATGTTGGTGGGACTCAGTGTGACAGTTCCACACATACAGACAGTATGTATCAATCAGTCCGAGGCAGGCTTTTCTTCCACCCGGACTACGCTTGAAGGTTTTTTGTCTCTCATATCCAAACACATCACTGTTTCAGTCAGCTTCCCTGTAGACCTTGGCCCTCATCATTAGTTTATCACTCAGGTTATGAGGCCCCAGACCACAGGCCATGACAAACTCCGGCCTACATAGCAGGAGGGCAAAGCCAGTGATAGAATGGCTCACCTGTTCTCCTCTGCTCATTCCGGTAGCCAACTAACATGTGACTCTCTTTGACCTGCAGACCCTGTTACCTCAACTGCCTGTCTTGTCGGTCTCTTCTGGATGTAGTTGCTCAGTTCAATGTTGGCCAGCTCATGTTTGTGAGATTTGTGGGCACTCCCTCTTTGTTCTATTAATCTGCAGCTGACCCCACTGTTTCTGAACCTCTTTCCTCCTTTCACTCTCCTGTATACCGGCTTTAGGAACAGTTTTATGCTCTTGGATTATTGATGTGAGTGATAAAGGGGTTTCTATGCAACACCATCTCATCCCCAAATTATGCCTTGTAGGCCAATAGTTACCAAATAGGAGAAAGTCAGTGGATCCACTCACCCAGCTCTTAGTGCACTTACCACAGTTGTCCCTCAGCATAGTCACAGAGGATTGGTGAGGACCCCTGAGGACACGAGGCTCCACAAATGCTCACATCTGGTAGAGGGTGCAGTGTTGACATGAGACCTGGGCACATTGTCCCATACATGTTACAGCATCACTGTACTGTTTGTGGCTAACATGCTCTGTGACAGCAGTGGCTGCTTTGCTGTACCATATAGGGAATGACAAGCAAAGAAATGTGTCCATGTTTGGGCCAGACAACACGTTTCCTTCCTAAGGTTTTGGATCCCCGGGTGGTAGAACTCATGGACGAAGAGCCCGTGGATTTGAGCTCACTGTGCTGCTGTGTTTAGATCTCTACTGTTTACATTTCTGTGTCTATTTTAGCATAACATTCCAGCAGCAAGAAAAATACTAATTATTGGGGGATTGTGTAGACAGTAGAAATAACTTTATAATGGAGAAAACAAAGACCACAGATTTTTGCGGCACACATTGTATGATTTCCCAGTGTATTTTTTTTTTCTTAGCCAAAACTGGATTGTGCTGTTCTTGGTACTTTTAAAACCTGCCATTTTCCTTTCAATGTTTTTTTTTTCATTCTTCTCTCATGTATTACATCCTGACTGCAGTTTCCCCTCCCTCCTCTCCTACCAGTCCCCCCACCCCCCTCTCTACCCCCCATTCACCTCTCCTCCATTTCCCTTCAGAAAAGGGCAGGCCTCCTAAAGATACCAACCAAACATGGCCTATCAAGTTGCAATAAGACTAGGTACCTCTCCTCCTATCAAGGCCAGATGTGGTAATCCAGTAGGAGAAAAAGGGTCCCAAAAGCAGGCAAAAGAGTCAGAGACAGCCCCTGCTCCCACTGTTAGGAGTCCCATAAGAAGACTAAGCTATACAACCAGAACACATTATGCAGAGTGCCTAGGTCAGTCCCAAGCAGGCTCCCTGATTGTCAGTTCAGTCTCTGCGGGCCCCTATGAGCCCAGGTTAGTTGCCTCTGTGGAGTTTTTTTGGTGGTGTTGTTGACTCCTCTGGCTCCTATAATCCCTCTTCTCCTCTTTAGCGGGATTTCCTGAGCTCCACCTAATGTTTGACTGTGGGTCTCTGCATCTGTTTCCAGCAGTTGCTGGATGAAGGTTCTCTGATGGTGAATATGCTAGGCTCCTGTCTATGAGTATAGGAGAACATCATTAGGAATCCTCTAATTGACTTTTTTTTTTTTTTTGCCAGTCAGTCGTGTTTGGTTCTATCCTAGGTCTCTGGGCTACTCAACCTCTGGCTCGTGGTCCTCCAGGCAGATTCAGGGGTGGGCTCCCTCTAGTGGCACGGGTCTCAAGTGGGACCAGTCATTGGTTGGCCACTCCCACACTCTCTGAGCCACCTTTACCCCAGCACATCTTGGAGGTAGGACAAATTGTAGGTGGAAGATTTTGTGGCTGGGTTGGTGTCCTGATCCCTCCACTTAAAGTCTTGCCTGGTTACAGGAGATGGCTGGTTCAGGCTCTGCATCCTCCATCTCTTGAAGGTTCCGCCACCACACTGGGGACCAAGCTTCCAGTACGGCAACCTTTGAGGGACAAACCACACCAAACTACAACACTGTGTCATTCTCCCATTAACTCCCTTTTAGATCTACAGAAACATCTGGATGTGATTCTTCACTCGGGAATAGTTTACTCTGGAAATGGTGTCAGGTAGGGTGAGTACCTTTAACTTCTTCCCTGTCCCACATCAGTTTCTGTCTCCATTTAGAATTGTGCCTCACTTCAAAATTCAGGGATCTAATGGGCTACCTGCTCACACGGATCTAAGACTCTTGGATTGAACTGCTATTTTCTGGGATCAACCCCGAAGTCTTCAGTTCACATCTGGCTTCTTTGGTCTAACTCGTATTTAGACTTGTCTGTATGCTGCTTACTTGAGTTTGTTTTCCATGGACACCATCATTGGAGCATCCTTGGCTACTAGGACCTACATCTTAGCCATGCATCTCCGTAGCAGACCAAGCTTGTAGGTGCCAGTCAAGGAAGGCTCCCCTCCACCTCTGCACCCTACAAACCACTTGTTCAGACAGAGACGTTTAATGGATATAGACTGCGCCAGTCAGCCAAGCAGCCGTACCTTCATTTGCCATTTATTGGGTGTTCTGGACATGTCGGGTACAGTGAATCAGACAAATGAAATTATAATCCTGAAATGCAAGGAAGTCAGTTCAGAAGTGAAGACCAGGGAAGCAGTGAATAATAACTGTAAGTTGAATAATTGTCATGTCCATTTTGGAAGTATTAAAGGGGTTGTCCTCAGCTCTACCAAGGAGGAAAATGAGAAAAAATACAAAAGCTCAACACATACTCAAGGGTGACCAGAGGGTCGCATCTGTGCCTGTGGTCTTGGAGGTAACAGACCGGGCAGTTGTTAAGACTCCCCTCATTGTAGGTGGGCTAAAGAGAAAATATCCCTCTGCCCTGAAGAGTCCCAAGAAATGTTCCAGAAGAACAACAGAACCCCTGTATGGTGTGCAGACACCCTCTCAGTGGGCGTCCTAGAAAGACCTGGTGGGTATTGGATGGCTGCACAGCTTTTCCAGGCATGGCTAAGGAGCCAAGACCCTCTGAGGTAGGGACCTCTCTTTTGAGAAAGGCACAGTCTCCTCCCACGAGGACAGGGACACACTGCCCCCATCATTCCCCCCACTGCCCGCCCACGCCTTCGGCCTGTTCCATCCCCTCCTTGGCCCATCAGCAGCTCTCGCAAACAACTGCTTCTGCGAGTGCTTCCCTAAGAAGCCTGGAAAGAGGATGTTGGAAACATGCAGGGGGTGAAGTTCAGGGGAGGAGAGAGCTGGAAAGTGGCCAGAGTTCTGTGTGAGTGGACACTGCTGGCTGCTGAGCCACTTGACCTGTGACCCGAGGCCTGGGAAAGCTTGCTTCCTCTCTTTCATTTTATTTATGGATCCATGCAAGCTTCCTATTTATACAAACATTCTGACAGGAGCAGACTTTCATTTGGCCACAGCTCAAGGCTGGGCAGCTTTTCCCTCTGCCTGACGCGCTGCCTCTGCCCAGGGCCTGCTACTCAGCCTCCATGACAGTCAGGCTTCCACACTCTTCCCGTGTTAGCTTGCCCGTGTGCTGAGATGTTCCACGCCTGGAACCTTCTGCAGTGCAGTTTGGGAATATTCATGTTCTGCCGCATCCATTTGGCGGTTGATAGCTGGGACGTTGTTAATTACCAGTTGTTAGATGGAGACACTTGTTCATCAGCGCTAATGGGTATTTACCCTCTGTTTGGATAGTGTGTAAAATGAGAAGGCTTTAGTTCATGCTGGTGCACAGTTGATTATGCTCCATGTTTGACTGGCCAAACTGTTTCACTTGTACGTAGATTTTCTGAAGAAGGAAGGGAAGCAGGCCAGAGACCAACATGCAGACCAGTGTCTCTCAAGATGCATAAGGGCGGCAAGAGACAAAATTCACCCAGCAAGGGTGATGAGGCCCTCCACACTAATGAACTCAGCCTGACCTCTCTGGCGTGTTCCCATGGACAGCAAGGTATTGCATAGACCAACCCTGAGCCTTCCAGAAGCGTGAGGACCAATGACAGGCTTTGCTTCTAAGCCGCATGACACAGGGCAACCCTGTGAGACTGTCCTCTGACGAATGTCCAAGGCAACAAACCAGAGATGTCCATTTTTAATCAGCAAAATGGAACAATTTAGCTTTCAGGAGCAGGAATTTGCTAATATAAGTCCAGTCATTGTAAAAAGGGCTGAAATCAGCCCTGGAGATGGAAGGCACCAAAAATAACTTTTGGGTCAGAAAGAGAAGACTCTCCACCACCACAGCAGCCACCCTCCATCAACTCTAGCCAAGGATGGTTTCTTACTCCCAGAAAGAATTGTTCTGAGTTGGTTTTGTTTGTTCGGCTTAAATTCACGCAGCCCTCTGCACAGGCTGTGGGGTGGTTTCTGATTATTCGTTTCTGCATCTTTAAGGCTGGTGAGTCCACTTTTCAGAGGAAGTTGGGACCAGGAATGAAGGAGCCTGCCCAAGCATGAGTCACCTGGAATAGTAATTAGAACTACACCACAATAGCCAGCGCAGAGAGATCAGGAGGAGGAAGGATTTGCGTCCTCAGTGTCCCGGTGTCCTCATGACTGGGCTTGGCCCCTGCGACCTTCCCTCAGCCCACCCACCTCCTCACTCTGTCTGTCTCTGCCTTTGTCTCTTTGTCTCTGTCTGTCTGTCTCTGTTTCTCTCCGGGCACTTCTTCCACGTATTGGACAAAAATCTGCTGTTTGGAAGCAATCTGGGAATCAAGACAAGCCTTGGGTCTGGACCCATTGGCTTAGATAAGGAGAAATATGGAAATCCAAAGTGAAGATGATAAGGGATGAGGAACAGTATTTTTAAAGGTTAAAACGAAGGTAGCCAAATGTCGGCCAATCTAGTTACTCCAAAGGCAGTGTGTCATGATACTACAGAAAAATCCTATTATTGTAGCCAAGTGGATGGGGTACATAGGTATGACAGACAACCGTGCAGGGAAAGTCTACACGTTACCAAAGACCCAAGACATTTTAAATGTTTTCAAAACATTTATTCATTGTTTAAAAATATTCAGTTTTTGAAAGACTTGTGTAACTCACTAGTGAAAGATATTCAAATTTCCAGCCCCAGTTGATACATTTGAAATGAAGAATATTCAAGAAGTCCTTTTCAAAGCAAAAGAATACTGTTCATTATTTGACCCGTACAATTTCCATAGATTTTAGTAATAATGTAATACAGAATCTCTTGGAGTCTGGCAAGATTCAAGGTGAACACATTGTTCAAAGTTTTAGACAAATATATATTCTGTGTTATGTATGTGAGTGCCTGTGAGCCCATGATATAGCACATGTGTGGAAGTCAAAAGAAAAATCTCAAATATCAATCTGGCCTTCCACCTTGTTTGAGACAGGGTCTCACGTTGCTCAGGTGTACAGCAGGCTAGTCTGAACTGTGAGCATCCTGGGGATTCTCTGATCTCCACCTCCTCTCTAACCATAAGATTTCTGGTCGGGTGGTGGTGGTGCATGCCTTTAGTCCCAGCACTTGGGAGGCAGAGGTAGGCGGATCTCAGTAAGATTGAGGCCAGCCTGGTCTACAAAGCAAGTTCCAGGACAGCTAGGACTGTTACACAGAGAAACCTTGTCTCGAAAAACCATATATATATATATATTTTTTTTATTTTTTTTCCTGGAATTACAGATACATGCTATGATGCCTGGTTTTTATGTGGATTTTGGGGACTTGACCTCAGGTCCTCACATTTGCGAAGCTAAGCAATCTCCCCAGCCCTATAACTGTACATTTTTGAAAGCTATATTTTGGTGATTTGCTTTCTATTTCTAGGTATACCTCTCAGTTATAAAGATGAGGACCTCTGCCTGTTCTAAGAACTTCCTGAAGGTGAGTTCTGGCTTGTCCCACCCCTTGATCTCGAACCCTGATAAAGTCAAGACTTGAAGAGCCTTCAGAACTCATTCATCTATGCTTTGTCACTTGTACAAATGATTTCAGGCTTTAAATTCAAGAGCCAGGGTCCTATAGGAACACAACTCCAAATGAGACTTTAAAAGCTGGGTCGCAGAACACAATACTTCGCTACCTTGTCTGTATGGCTTGGCTTGCTGGGAAACACAGAAGCAAGAAAGAAATAAAGAATGAGTAAGAATTTATTTTTAAACTGGCCAGATCTCCTAATTGTAGAACTCATGGCAGATCAGCCATGGGGATAGGATGAGGATCTCCATTTAGAACATCACCCTCTCTGTCATGAATCCCAGGAATCCCAGGCTGTGCTCTGTATGAATAGAGTGTGTGTCTTGCTCTTTACTGTGGCACCTAACACAGTCCATGGACCAAAACCATGTTTAAGAACTATTTATATGGCCCATTTAGAGAGCCCAGTTCTTTTTAAACTATTGGCCTCAAAATAATTTTCCTAGCTAAAAAATAGTTAATTAGTGGTGCCTAGTGGCTCACAGTTGTAATTCTAGAACTTGGGGAGGGAAAGGGTGGGGGCAGAAAGATAACAAGTCTGAAATCATCCTGAGTTCCAGTGTGGGAGCTTGTCTTAAAAAGCTGTCCCCTCACCAAGTTCTGTATCTCTGTGTCTGATGTCAAAATGCTCTTCAGATCTCTAACTCCTTTCAACTTTGTTGAGTGCAATACACCTATCTCTCTCTTGGGCTGGTTCCACTTCCTGTTAGCAGCTTTCCTTGGCAGGTATCTCCAACATATTGGGGTCTCCAAGGCAATCCAGGCTTCACTTTCACATCTTCATGCAATGGCCTCCCTAAGCCTCTGTTCAGGGACACCCCTGACACATGCCTGGTCTCAGCAGCTTTCCTTAGTCACGGAGGAATACTCCATAGCCCTTTCTTCTGTCCTTAAAGCCAGAACCATGTGACTGAAGCTTCCAAGTTCTGCTGCTTACTGGGGCTGGAACATGGTCCCCTTGTCCAATTACATCTTCACCAACTTTTGTTTTCAGTGGTTTCCTTCACTGCCCAAGCTTGGCTGTTTTGAAACTTGCTCTGTAGACCAGGCTGGCCTCAACTCAGAGATCCACCAGCCTCTGCTTTCTGAGTGCTGGGATTAAAAGCATGCACCACCACATCCTGCTTTAAGCTTTTATTTAATTCCTTTTCACAAGTTGGAAACTTAGCTGGGTGGGACCAGCCCTAAGGTCACCACTCCTTTTATTCCATTTCTTAATCTGTTTATATTGTTGAATGCAGGACTTAGCTCCATTTCACTTCCTGGTGCTCCATTTCTCCTCAAATTGTACATTTTATATTTTTCCTTTCTCAGCTTCCTCCTTTTCATTATAAATCTGTATAAGAGTGACCAGTAATAACCACACAACAGAATCAATACTAAGCTGTTTAGAGATTTCCTCTGCCAATAAATTAATTCAAATCTCTTCACTTTAGCTTCAGGAAGACTCTTTGGACAAGGGCACAAGGCAGCCACTTTCTTCACCAAAATATCCCAAGAGTGATCTCTAGGTAACATACTAAAATTCTTCTCCTCTGAAACCTTTTGAGCCAGCCGCCCACAGTTCACATCATTCTCATCAACATTGTCTCCCATGCTCCTTCTAGTATGGCCCATTAAGCAGTGCTTAAAGCATTCCATTGCTTTCCTAACCCAAAGTACCAAAGTCCATGTTACTCCAAACAAAAACGTGATTCAGCCTATCACAGTAATACCACAGTCCCTGGTACCAACTTCTGTCTTAGCTAGGGTTTCTATTGTTCTGAGGGTACACCACAACCATGGCCACTCTTATAAAGAAAAGATATTTAGTTAAAGTGGCTTACAGTTCAGGGGTTCATACACTATCATAACGTTAGGCAGGACACGGTGGTGTTCAGGAAGACATAGTGTTGGAGAGATCACTGAAAGTTCTGAATCTTGTGCAGGCAACAGTAAGTGGTCTCAGATACTGGGCAATATCTTGAGCATTATGTGAGACCTCAAAGCCCACTTCCACAGTGACACACTTCCTCCAACAAGACCACACCTACTTTAGCAAGGCCATACCTCCTAATAGTGCCACTCCCTTTGGGGGCCATTTTCTTTTAAACCACTACAACACATGCAACACATGATGCTTAAGTTGAACACTCCACAAACAAACACAGTCTTGAATAAATCAATATATAATGTTAAAAAGTGGTTCCTGAAAGGAGATGGATAAGAAGGTCCACAAGGTCTGTCTATGTAAGCGGTACTTTACAGTGGCCTATCTGGATCCATGGGCTATCTGGATCTGTTGATTCAACCACCCATAGATTGGAAATATTTGAGAAGTATCTATACTAGATTCAAACTATCACACTAGGCTTGCAGGTTCACTAATGAAAACAGACTGAAAACAGTGACAATGTGCCCCAGAGCTGAGAAATGACTTGGGAAGATTGTAGCTGGGAACCCTAAGCCATAGGTATTAGAAATAACTATTTCAGTTGGAAGCATCTGGGAGAATGAGAAGAAACGGAATTTGCTTTTCAAGCTGTTAACTTTTCATTCTGCTGCAATGTGCATGTCTCCTAATTTGCTTCATGATACTGTGACCTTACCTCATGAAAATCACCTCCCAAAGGCGCCACCTCTAGACACCGTAGTTGATTATATTTCCATCCTCTCAGTGCCTCACAATAGGGGTTTAATTACAGCAGGTGAAACTCGGGGCACTGTCAAACCGCATCCAACCACAGCTCCCAGGAGGCCGATGTCACGGGGAATGCACCAGATCCTCCTGAGGGAATGCCGGACTGTGTTCAGGACAGCTTAGGGCCAAAACCTTAGAACCAAATACCCGTGTCAGGAGGGGAAGGACTGAAAAGAACAGCAGCAACAGTAACATCTGGGCCCTGGGAAGGTGGCTCAGTGGGTAAAGGCACTTGCCACCAAACCTGACTAGCCAAGTTCAATCCCTGGGATGCACATGATGGAAGGAGAGACCTGATTTCCTCAGATTGCTCTGTAACATCCACATGCATGGGTGGCACAAGCATGCACACATATAAAAGTAAATCGATCAATAAATAAAAGATTAACCCATGAGAAAAGCCAGTTGACAGAACAGACTAGGCTGGGCTACATGCAACAGAGCATACACTCAAAAAGCCCTCATGTAAGTGACCTGTAAAGGGCCATGATGCAAAGAGGGTCCTGGACACTTGCTGAAGGTCCCAGGTCCACTGTTGCTGTGCTTTGTGATTCATTAGCCCTTCCAACAGTCTGGAATTCTAGGGTGCTGCCACCCATATTTTATAGACAAGCACTCTGAGGTTCACATGGGCTCCCAGTGTGTTACACCTGGTCTACCTGGATTGTAAACCTGAGGTTTGGGTTTTTGCAGAGAGTGCCTATGGTTCCAGAGCTCACAGGACTTTCCAGTTCTCCTCTGTGGCCCAAGTGTCTCAGTGGCAGAGCAGAGCCCAGCAGAACAGAGGGGTTCTAAGGTTCATGAGGTCGTCCTGAGCAAATTGGCTTGCTTTGGAATCACAGAAAATCCTGTAGTAAGAAAGAGGAAATAAGTCTGGTTCACAGGCACCCTGTGGGGCGAGTTCCTTCTGCTACTTGGGTGTTATTCAAACATAGGGTTATAGGCCAACTCGGCAACTTCCAAATGCAAAAGCAGAGAAGTGACCCAGTGTTAAGACAAGGGATTTGATATTTGACCATTAAAAAGAAGTCCTTCTTAATTCAAACAATGGAAACTTGAGTTTGGAAAGCATTAGAGAGAACATTCTAAACTAATCCTTTTTCTTTGCTTCTCCTCCTACCCACACAAAAGCACAAATCCCTTCCCAGGTACCTCTGACAAGTGACCTTGCTCCTTCAGCGATGGGAACAGCTCTTTCTGAGAGGCATTGGTTCTTTTGGTTTGATGGTTGAGCCAGCCTATCATGAATATTTTAGCAATTTAGTTAGCGGTGAAGCTAGTAGATTTGATGCCCTTACTTCCACTCTGCCCCTCTCCAGGAAAAGACACTCTCATTAATCTCCTGTTGCTCTTGAAACAAATCAGCACACATTTGGCTTTAAAATAATCTTATACTTGAGGTCAGAAGTCTGAAACAGGTGTCAGCTGGCTGAAACTGAGGCATCTGCACAGCCATGGAGCCCTGTGGAGGTCTGAGGGAGAATGTTTCCTGACTGTTTTAGGCCCTCAAGATCTGTTTGCAGTTTATAGTCTTGCTGACACCCTAGGCTCTCACTCCATACTCCATCCTAGGACCAGTTCTTGGCCTTGCTCTACAGCATGGATCGTCTAGCCAGGGAGCCCTTTTCCTTTGTCTCTGCTCCCTGCTCTCACAAAAAACTCCCTCGGCCTGCACCTTCTTGCTGTAAGCCCCTCAAGGTGCCCCTAGAGTGGCCAGGCTCTGCTCCCAGACCACTCTAACTGCCATCTATAAGGGCTGTCTCCAGCTCCTCAAAATGCAAGAGGCCAAGCTCTGCCCTACAAAGAAAAAAAAAAAGCCCAAGATCAGGCTATAGAATCCTGCCAATCCCTGAGCTTGCCCTAAGATCAGGCCACACAAAATCTCACCAATCTCAGGCCACCCTGGAAAGCTTTGCCCACCCCCACAAGAAACCCTATATAAAACCAGCCTCCTGCTCAGTTCTTTGTTGCTTCTCTACTGAGCAGAGGCAGCCACCTTCTTGTGTCTTTCCCAATAAATCTCTTGTGTGAGGTTTGTTGTGTGGTGTGACTTTGTGATAATCCTTGGCTCCTAACTGCCAGGATACCTTTCCCTTCAGAGCTGTAACACTTACACTTGTAACCCCACAACTTTGCATACCACATATTTCCTAGAAAAATCCTCAGGATCATTCAGAACCCCCTTGTAGGGTGCACAGCCCCTCCTCCACATGTCACTAGCCCTAACCAGCATTCTTCAGACAGCTACGTGAGTCCTGGAAACATCTTGTTACCATCAGACATTTACAAGAGGTCTGGGACCACTGAGACTCTGTGTTTCTCTTCTGGATTTAATGTAATTTATTTATTGGAATGGAGGTACATATCTCAGGCCCCATGTAGGGTCAGAGGAAAACTACCTGGAGCCCATTAACCCCTTCTACTGTGTAGGTTCCAGGAATTGAACTCAGGTTGTCAACTACCACCGTTATCTACTGCACCACCTCCCAGGTCCCACTCTGCCTTTCTAATGAGCTCTTGGCAGTGTGGTGCTGAAGTTCAAGGTGCACTATGAATCATCAGTCTCTGCAAACCAAACAGGGACTTAGAGCTCTTCCTATCATTCATTTCTGTGTAAACATGTCTAGGGTGCTTGATCTTGATGTGCCAACTTGATTGGATCTGGAATCAGCTATGGAGCACATTTCTAGGGGGTGGGGTTCCTGGAAGGGTTACCTAGAAGAAGACTGTCCCTCAGTGTGGGCAGCACCTCCGGTAGCAGCCTTGATGTAAAGATGTTAAAGTGGTGCTCCTTGCTGCTGCCCATGTCCCAGTCATCACAGCTATTGTCATCATTGCTGCCACTGGAACCCAACTGCCTTGGCCTCCCAATGTGGACTGAAGGCCAGAGGCCCTCCAGGAATCCTCATGACTTCAGCACCCCATTGGGTGAGACTTGTAGACTGAGCAGCTACCAGGTTCTCAGATGCTCCTGTGGGCATCCAGCCATTGCCTGTGTTGCCAATCTAAAGAAGATCTTCACCTTTTGTAATATATGGTCACTCTATTGACTCTGCTCTTCTATGGAACACTGACTATGCACTGTCCTACCAGAATGAGAGACTCCATTGACAGAAAGCTGGATTTCCTGAAGTTCTCAGTTAATGTTTGTGAATGAATTTCAGTATCTGAAACCTGGTAGCTAATCATTCGATATCTATTTAACAGATGAATAAATAGACTTCTTAGGATTTTACAAACAGCTGCCTTAAAAATAGTTGGAATAGGGCTAGCTAGATGGCTCAGTGGGTAAAGGTGACTGACCACAGTCCTCACGACTTAGTAAGGAGAGAATCAACTCCTGCAGATTGTTCTCTCACCTGCAAATATACTCCATGGAATTCATGCCCACACACCTACACACAATAAGTAAATGAACAAAATGTAATTTCAATGAAATGTATTAAAAATAAAACAGCTGAGTTTCCTTCATCATTGTTTCTCAAATACAAGTGTCTGGGAATACAGTCCAATGGGACAACATAAAACCTACTTGCCATTTCAAATACCGCCACTAGCTCAACTAGCTAACTAACTGAAGAAACTCAGGATATACTGAGGCTCATCATACATTTGCATGAAAAGTAAGAACAAAACCATGGTTTTTTTTGTCTAATTGGCTATAGTTAGGGCAGTAAGGAGGAGGAGGACAGTGCTCCTGCCTTCTGGAATCTTCTATCCTCTGCTAGTTTCTATTGAACGCTCTTAGTAGTACTGGCAGAAAAACCAGGCGTGGCTCTCCACAACTGTTAGCTGTCAACAACTGAAGCAGTTGATAGCCAGACTTACTTGCATATTTTATACTCACTTCTATCAGTGGGTATTAGAGCAGTTTTAAACCTCCAAGTGACAGGCATACTGGTAAATATGTGCACATTTCCCACAGTTTCATTTGAATGCTACATTCTTTGGCCCTGAAGGGTGGGATGATAGGATGCTCCCTTTCTGGGAAGCTTTGCCTGGTGCCTGACAAAGCATGATACAGTCAGAAAAGACACTGCTGAGGTTGTTACTGCTCGGAATGAATGCCCTAGTATAGATAGATTTTTCTTTAGGCCGCCAGCTCACAAAAAACAATACAGAGACTTATTATTAATTATAAAAGATCAGCCTTAGCTTGGGCTTGTTTCTAGCTAGTTTTTTTTTCTCTAACTTAAATTAACCCATTTCTATTCATCTATGTGCTGTCATGTGGCTTATGGCTTTTACCTCTCCTCCTGCATGTCCTGCTTCCTCTGCATCTGGCTGATAACTCTGCCTTTCTTCCTCTCCGAGTTCTCTCTGTCCCCACCTAACCTCTTCCTGACTAGCTATTTGCCATTCAGCTTTTTATTAAACCAATCACAGTGACACATCTTCACGCAGTGAAAAGGAATATTCTGCAACACTTTAGGGCCTATATAGTGCTACTGGGAGGTTGTGGAGTCTCTAAGAGGTGGGGCTGAATGAGAGAGTTTCAGGTCACTGGGGGTGTGGCCTTGAAGGGGCTGGTAGACTCTCAGCCTCTGCTTCTCCTCATTCACTTTCCAGCAATGGGAGTGGGGGTCGGGGTGTAAAAGTTTTGCTGAATCATGCTTCCCGACTGGATGCATTGCTTTACCCAAAGTGGTGGGCCAGCCTTCCATCTCCATGAGTTGGTCACCTCAGACAGCCAGAATGGAAGCTGACTAACCGAGGGGCAATAGGTTCATCCCCTGAATAGGACACGTATTAGCCCAGACCCATTGGTCCAAGCCAGAAGAAACTCTCTAGCTCACACCTACAGAGGATTAGGAAGTGCCTGATAATCTGGAAGGCGAATGGAAGTTACCCACAGCAGATATGTGCCATAGGACCCTGACCTCATCTGCTACTGGCCATTCTGTTGAGAGTCAGCTTCAACCAGCTTCAACCTGGCATTGCCTGGCTTCATGTGCACATTTTGCAGGCTCTCTGAGGGATCCAGCCTGGGTGACACAACCATTGGCCAGCAGATAGTGGGATCTGTGACTGAAACACAGAATGCCCACTGTGAAGTTTGGGAGTGTCTCAATACATACACACACAAACCAATCAATCAATCAATCAATCAATCAATAAATAAATAAGCAAGCTTGTCAGAAAATGGAGGGATGAAGGTGAAAGGCTCCTACTGAGAAAGTGTTTGCTTTGACCTGATATGCCTAGAAAAAAAGGCAATACCAAAGTAGGGTATCTAAAATGTGGCTTTTCCTCTTTATTTGTGGATTCTGTACTTGGGAATTCATTAACTCATTAAAATTTTGTGTGTAGCCCTCAAATCCATACTTCTTCAAAATTAAAATTAATATGTGTCCAAGGTCATTTGCACATATAGAATGGTGGAAATGTTAAGTTTCACATTCCAGTCTCTCTCTGTCTCCCCCTCTCTCTTTCTCTCTCTCTCCCCTTACTGTGTAGCCCTGGCTGGCCTCGAACTCACAGAGACCAGCCTGCCTCTGCCTCCCCAGTGCTGGGACTAAAGGTGTAGCCACCATGCCTTTTAATTTTTGTCTTCTTACTACATCTTTCATGCTGTAGAAAATGTTCCTCTTCACTAAATCATTCCTATCATTCACTGTTTTTGTTGTGGAATATTATTTTAACTGGGCAAAGATGTGTTACATTTGTTTATGCTGTGAAATATTACTGTAATTATGTGAAGATGTGTTACATTTGTTTCTGCTACCTTTGTTAATGATGTAAAGATGTGTTACATGTTTTGTGCTGTATTTGTTTAATTATGTAAAGTGTTGCTGTTTCACCTTGCCTGCCTAAGGCACCTGATTGGTCTAATAAAAAGCTGAATAGCTAGGTAGGAGAGGGACAGGCGGGGCTAGAGGGCAGAGAGAATAAATAGGAGGAAGAATCTAGAGGGAAGAGAAGGAGAGGAGGAGAGAATGAGGAAGAAAGAGAGGGACATGCCTGAGAGAGAGGGAGGGAGGGAGGGAGGGAGGGAGGGAGGGAGGGAGGGAGGGAGGGAAGGAAGGAAGGAAGGAAGGAAGGAAGGAAGGAAGGAAGGAAGGAAGGTAAAAAGTCCCGAGGCAAAAGATAAGTGAAGAGAAACAGGTTAACTTATAAGAGCTAGCAAGAAATGAGCTTAAGCTAAGGCCAAGCATTCCAAACTAATAATAAGTCTCCGTGTCATGATTTGGGAGCTGGTTGGTGGTCCAAAAGAAAAAGCCTGGTACACTGTTTTAAGTGACCTCAAAGCATGGTGCTGAAGTATTGTCTCTACTCACAAGAAGGGTGCCATGAGCCTTACAAAGAAACTACGGTTTAGATAAGCCTTCTGTAGGCATGAATTATGACATTCTTGGCAATGAATTAACTATTAATGAATTGATGGCATGTATTAAAGTAGGTCACTTTATGGAGAAACATATATAACATGCAGTTATATATTGATCAACTGACAAAACTATGATCAGAATTTCATAGGAACCTCTCCCTGTATTCCCTGTATTCCCTCAAGGAACAATATTCAGTATTTGCTAATGTAGTGTTGATGGTGGCTTTACAGAATTCAAGTACTATGAATTATGAAAATCAAATTTACATATGTTTAGATTCTTACTTAGACTTTGGTCTTCTGATTTCTAGATGGCATTTTTTTTCTCAAAATTCTGAAGTATTTCACTTTAAACCAGCTGTTGACTGCAATTCTTACATGGTTGTGAATTTGTTGCCATTTTATTAAATGTCTTGCCAATATCCTGAATCTTTTCACTGCAGTCTACAGAGGGGAAAGGTTGACTCTGAGCCAGGCATGGTCTTCCTTGGAGAGCACAAGCCTTCCTATCAGACTCGGAAGATGATAATCTTTTTCCCATTTAAGGAAAGCAATCAACTCAGCCTGCGAAGACACTGTATTTCCCTTGCAAATGAGCTTCATTACCAGCTTGTATTATGACTCTTCTTGTAGCTAGAATGAGAGGCTCATGGCTCTGCATCATAGTGGAAATTGTCTCAGCCCTGAATTATGTGCTCGTCTATAACCAGGTTTAATTATGAACGTCACCATGAGGTTGTGTTGTGAATACTCTTGTGAGTGCTTAGGAAGCTGCTCTTGGGTACAGTGGGATTTGTCTCTGCTAAATACTTGTCCTGGGTTTACAGAAAATGTTCTTTTTGCATATTTTATTTATCTTCAGCATTAAACTGATTAATGCCAGTCTTATCATTATTAAGAAACATTATCTAGTGACGACTTGGCTCAAACTAAAATCAAAGCTCAAGTGAGTCTGAAACTTTGAATCCATGTAATTATCCCCTAGTGGCACTGTGTGACTTGCTTATTAATTCTCAATTGTGGCCTAGGCCATCATACAGAGAATTTAGTTTGCTTATGGGGAAATTTTCTTACTGTTCTGTTGACAGAAAATTTACTTAAATAGCAATATTTCCAAAGTCAAATTATCTCATTCTACAAACACAACAAAAAAGACAACCTAGATACATTAATAATTTGCAAAATAAGAAATATGAGTGATCAATAATCATACAAATGTGAGTGAACTCTTCAATAAAGAAATAGCATGCAAATTTAAACAAGTTAAAATTGTCTGTCTATTAAGTTGACAGATACTGTTTATTAAGTAATATTAAACCAGTATCAATGGAAGTCCAAGCTAGGAGGCCGACTCTGGAGCTGTCAGGCAGTGACATGAAAGGAAACACATTAAAGCATTTTGAGCAATATATATCTTCACACATTTATCCCATAGAAGAGTCTTCAGCCATTCTATTAGAGAGTTTTCTTTCAGGATAGTCAGTGAAGCTTTGTTCACATGTTGAAAGTTTGGAAACATGTATGTATAACAATTAGGGGAGAGTCAATCAGCTGTGGCCTTTCCTTATGATGGCCTATCTCATGATGGCCTATCCCTATGACAGCCTATCCCTATGATGATCTATCCCTAGGATGGCCTATCCCTAGGATGGCCTATCCTTATGACGGCCTATCCCTATGCCTCCATTAAAGACAGTGCTTTCACACAATGGGTAGATGCTAATTAGAACCACAGTAATGCACCATTGAAACCCACCAGACTGGCGAGAGTTTCAAAGTCCAGCAGGCTTCTGAATTAATAAGGACTCTCAGCAATGTGAATTCTAGGCAATGCCTGTGGGAGTAAAACTGTAGAGTTTAGCACCGTGCAGGAGATGGAAGATGCCTCTGCTCCACAATTGCTCTGCAGATTTACTCCCAAGAGAAACTCTCAAGTACGTGAAAATAGAAGACATATTCAAGAATGCTAGCAGCAATGGTGTTTGTTAAGGAAAAAAAAGTTAGAAAAATAAATATGCCTAATTCAGTATATGCAGTACATTCATATAGTGGTGTCTTGTGTACCAGTGGAGATGGCTGGCAGGGATTGATCTGAATCCACAGGGACCAATTGCCCAAACCAAAGAGGTATTGGGGAGACAAAATGCAAATTGAGAGCAAATATATGACAACAATACTTAAGGTTTTATTTTGCTTTGAGACAAGATCTCACTATATAGTTCATGATGGTCTGGAACACATGATCCTCCTGGTACACTCCCCCAAGTAGTGGAATTACAGGGTGGCACCACCATGCCTAACATATTATTTCGGTTAACTTACTTAAGTTTCAAAGTCTTTACTGTATGTTGCTTAAAAGCATAGATATATGAGGGGCCAGTGAGATGGCTCAGTGGATAAAGGTGCCTGCCAATGAGCCTGATGACCTGAATTTGATCCCCAGGATCCACATGGGTGTAGGACAGATCAACTCCCACAGCTGAGTTATCCTCTGACCTCTGTAACATACACATATACATGTAAATAAATGTATGTGTTTTTTTTAAAACATGGCTATATGAGATAAATGTACAAATAAGATAAATTCACAAATAGGAGATAAATGTACAAAGAATGTACATCATGGATAGGGATAGGAAAGTCACTCAAGTCCAAAAGAAAGTTGACAGCTTGGAGGGCCACACGTGGCGTTCAAGCACTAGGAGACTATTTCCTTCCCAGGAGCAGGGGCAGGTATAAGGATGCTGTTCTTGTCCTATTTTCAAGTGTGTGTGCGCATGCATACAGTTAGGTTTGCTTGGGTGCGTGCATCGGTGTGAATGTGTGTATGCAGGGTCAGAGGACAATGTTAGGTGTGAGTTCTCAGGTCTTTGTTTAAGATAGAGTCTATCATTGACCTGGAATGTCACCATATAGGTCAGACCAGTTGGCCCATGTGTGCCCAAGGATCCACCTATCTCTTGTTTGCTATCTTGCTGCAAGTGTGTGCCACCATCATCTGCTTCGTCCATGGGTTCTGGGGATCAAACTCGTTGAAAAGCCAGCGCTTTACCAATGGAGCCCCCTCCCATGTATGTTACAACGGCCTGGGAGGTGTCTCTCCTGAGTGTTAGGAATGCGTAATAGTGTTAAAGGAATAGATGATCTTTTGAAAAGACCTAATGTAGAACCAACTGGATAGATACAAGGCAACATAGAACCGTACACAAAGTAGAATTTCACAGTGCCTCCATTGGGCTCCCATAGCTCCTAGAACCACTTTTTCACATAACCACCCCACAAGGCACAGGGGCTGAGTACAAAAAGGAAGGACTCTGGGTCACTTGCTTCTCAACAAAATCGGCCCAACATGCACTCTGACCTTATCTGATGGGGGCTGAGGTGACTGGGCAGATTCACAGTCAATTCTCCTGGCTTGGCCCAGACCCTTTCTGCAGAATTCTGTTTCAGAATATGTAGGTCACACCAACCCAGCAGAATAATAGCATTTGGTGAGCTCTGCGCATGCGCTGCAGCGTGTTTCCAGCTGCTGAAAGGATATCATGTATAATTGAGTGAGCTCTTCTCTGTTCTCAGAGTCAGCCTGGTGACATCTGAGACCCTGAGCCCTGGATAACCGAGAGCATTTTATTCCCTTTGTCTGGGGTTTTCTCACCCTTTAACCTGGGGTTTGCTGTCTGCCAGGTGTACCACGGACTGGCAACCACCTGTTTGGGCTCAGCTGGTGCTCTGGCTGTAAGGAGGGCCCAAGAGCCCCAGCCCCCTCGTTCAGGAATGGAGACAGGCTGCTTCTTTGCCCTTCATAGCCCCAAGTTTCCAAATGAAGATCAACCAGGGAAGAATGAAGAAGAATTTCACAACCCTGGTGATGTTCTGAGGGCAGCGCATGCCCCCTGTGTGTATTTTAAACAAAGACAATTGCTCAAACCATGCATGGGCTCAATGTATGGGCTCCAAGTAACACCGGGCGTTGCCTGGAAGACAATGGCTCATCTGTCCTTTTGTTTTCAAAGGGAAATGCTGACTCCTTAAAATCACTCCCATGGAGCTAACAGGTCACAAAGCAAAGTCAAATACCTAGTGTCTCCATCCTAGACAGCCCATCACAACCCATGTGAATCTGTAGAAACGCAGAGTCTTATCCCTGAGTTCTGGGACAGCTGAAGCAGCCACTACCCCTGGACAGATGCTTCGGTTCCAGTGTGGCAACTCCCCAAAGAAGCCCCATGTCTCTACTGTTTCCCTTCTTAGTGTCCAGCTTGGAAACCTCCGGCAGATATCAACACTGTAAGTGAAGCCACCTGCCCGCTGTGTAGCTGCCCAGGGATGGGGAGTGAGGGGTGACAAACTGTGGGAGGGTACCCATTCAGATCCTCCTGAGTCTGCATGCCATCTATGGCTTCCTCACAGTTGTCTTCCTCCTCCCTAGTGAGGAGGCTTCTGGGCCTATAAGGGAAGTTTGGTGGGAGGGTGAGAGGTGGGGGGATGAGGGGTGGAGGGTGGTGGTGGATGGGGGCGGGGATAAGGTGGAAACTATTTCATTTCTTTTTATTACTGAACTCAGATTCAAGTGAATAAAAGTGGTAGGAAGATGGGAAGGTGGGCGAACAGTAGGACTATCATAAAAGAAGGAAGGAAGGAAGGAAGGAAGGAAGGAAGGAAGGAAGGAAGGAACTCACGATCTACTAGGTCTCAGAATATCATGGGAGAAGGGTACCTGTGACATGTTCAATTAGCCCCTGGTGGGTACTGTATGTGCCCCATGCTTATCACTGGAACCCCTGTGCCCCAAAGGCTGCCCAGAGATGAACACTTCTAGACAATGGCTGGCAGCCCTGAGTATGGAAACATGGGAGCTCTTTTGCATGCTGGTTACAGCATCTTGGGACTTCACCGTTCAGAGATCCTTATGGGACTTACAACTACTACCGTCCAGCATTTTCTCTTGGTACAGTGACATTGTTAGGCCATCATTCCTCCCTGCTCCGTGAAATTCTTTTGCTGTCTCATCTCCAAGACTGCTTCTGAGGGATCCAAACTAAGGCACTGCCGTTATGATCCATAGAAGTCAGGAAAAGAGTTCTTAGAGGGCCTTAGAGATGGCTCAGTGGTTAGGAGCACCTGCTACACTTAAAGAGGACTGGAGTTCGGCTCTCACCATCCACATCAGGTGACTCACAGCCATGTGTAACTCTGGCTCCAAGGGATCCAGCACCCACCTCTGGACTCTGAGAGCATCCCCACTCACATGCACAAACCCACACACACAGACATAATTTTAAAATTATAAAAATAAGTCTTTAAAAAATTAATCTTAAATCAATTCCTGGGACTGTTGGGCGACAGTGTTCCCCCAGCTACGGTAGAAATGGGCAACCGTGCGTTTTACTTAATGACTTTCACGAAAAGCCTGCTTTGAAGCAAAGCTAGAGAGACTGGTAATATTGAAAAAGAAGAAAATCCGTTATGCTTGTAACCCCTTTTCATGAAACTGTCTTTCTTCCCTCGATTTCCAGTAAGGAATTTAAATTCTCTGGAACACTCATGAGCTCACTGAGCAGGAATTCCCAAAGGGAAACAGACGATAGGGTGACCAGCAATGAGGCCACCCTCTACAATGATCCCTCACTGGTGACAACACAGTGAATCGCTTTTCTGTCTTGTGCCCCTGTGAACACACCCCTCTTCTTCATATATATACACATATATACATATATATGTATATATATACACATCCTTTCAAGACAGGATGAAACTGTCTAACAGTCCTAGCTGTCCTGGAACTCTATGTAAATCAGGCTGACCTTGAACTCACAGAGATCCACCTGCCTCTGCCTCCCAAGTGCTGGAATTAAAGTCATGTGCCACCACTGTCCAGCCACACCCATCTTCTTTACCAGACTGAAAGCGAGGACCAGAGGTAAATGGCCCCTTCATGGATGCTGTCCAACTCTGTGCTTTTTTTATTTCATCCCTCAGGCCACCTAGGAGCTCACAAGGACCCAGAAAATGACTGCTTTTTCATTGGCAGGTGTCTCTTTGGTACAACGGTCCACTCCATTTGTAAGATTCGTGATTTTTTTTTCTTTAATGCAGGGTTAAATAAAAGAGTTTACTGAAATCTTTATACCTTAACAGACGTTACTTTTGGTGTTGCCAAGGAAAAGTAACTTAGGCTTTGTGGTGATCTCTGGGACTCAGCTTGGGGAAGGTGAAGGCCAGAACCATTCTGCTGTCAATACAAGTAGAAAGCATACCTAGAGAAAAGAGTGGCCTAAGCATGTCCTGAGTTTTAGAATAAACAGAACAAGCCCCCTCTTGTAAGCTGGAGTTTTTATAAGGAAGAACATATAACCTAAAAGAACAGAATAAGCCGGGCGGTGGTGGCGCACGCCTTTAATCCCAGCACTCGGGAGGCAGAGGCAGGCGGATCTCTGTGAGTTCGAGGCCAGCCTGGTCTTCAAAGCGAGTTCCAGGAAAGGCGCAAAGCTACACAGAGAAACCCTGTCTCGAAAAACCAAAAAAAAAAAAAAAACAGAATAATCCTATCCCTCCCCCCACCCCTTGTCTCATGAAAGAGCATGGCAAAACATGACCTATTAACTCTCCTTGGTTCCCCCATACATGGGAAGTCAGTGAGCAGACAGAGAATGGCCCCTCGGGTGTCTGATTAGGTTACTCCACTGTTCCATATGCTATTTTAAGTGACAACCCACTCTGCCAAATGTTTATCACATGACTGATGGCATTTTAGGACTAATTTATCCTATTTGCAGTGGCCAGCCCCCCTCGGAACCAGATGATGTCAGGGACGGCAAAGTCCACACTGCAGAAGGCCAGAGCTGTGTGGCAACCAAGGACTCAGGAAGTAAGCGACAATCCTCTATCAAAGTCAGGACGGCTGTGCCTGCCTCATACTGTGTGAGGTCGTGCTGGGAGGCAGCTGTGCAGCCAGAGAAGACGCTCCTGTTTCCTTCACATCTGGAGAGGCTGCGGGACTAGTTCCTCACCGACAGAGTAAGCAGGAGCCAGGCATGCTTCTTCTTTCCTCTTTCCTCTAAGTCTCCGGGCTGCCTTGTGTTGAAGGTGCCACACCTCTACCAGACTGGGTAGCAGACTAACTTCACAGATCCAAACTCCACCACTGTTGGATGGACTTTCCTTGTTTAAAAGATGGGCTTCCTCTACAGTAAGCTAGGACGGCTTGTCACTGCAGCATGTTTGATCTTGGTACGGAAGCCTCCCACTTCTCAGAAGCCTTTGGCCTTCCCACACTTTATAACCGTAGCAACAACAGACACACATCTGGCCTGTGGTAGTGCTCAGTAACACCGGGGGAAGTTGTGTTCCTGAAGACTTGCTGCTCAAAATGTGGTCCATACACCACCAGCAGCAGCGTCCCCTGAGCTTTCAAAGACGCCATATTTCAGGCCTGCACTTTCAACACTGCTGAATCAAAAAAGCTGCCTTTCCGTAAGGTCCTCGGCCCATCACATTCTTGTACACATTAGAGTTGGTGAAATGACCAAGACAGGTTATCCTTGCTGACAACTTACACACCTCCTCATCATTCATATGCTTTTCAATACATACCATCACCTTGAGGTAGCTAGAGGAACTGATTGCAGATGCCACAGTCCATAAATACTCAAGTTCTTTTTGCAAAAAGGCATGGCGTTTGCATATATTTTATGTATGGTCTCAATAAAATTAACATCATCTGTAGGTGCCTTACCAACTTCAATGTAATATGAACGCTGAGCAAAAGCTGTTTCGTTGTGTTATTTTGGAGATGGTGACAGGGGAAAAAAAAGACATCAACATGTTCCTAAGGTGTACAGCATTTTCTTGCATTGGCTTCTGGTTGACCCTATAAATGTAGAATCTTTAGGTCTGGCGACTGTGAGTACAGTTCTGTGAACTGTTGGAGTTTGTGGCTGATGTCTGGGTGGATGTGATTTCATGGGCTTTGGTCTAGAGGTAGTTGGGAGGCAGGATTTTGAAACCAATCAACCATAGTTGATAAGTGAAACACCTAATGCTGTGATTTCACGCTTGGGAACTTCCTGCTGAGTTTTACCTTAAGGCTCCATGATTTAAGTCCATAGAGCAATTCTCTATATGTGTCTTGTGTATGTTCATGTGACACCTGCTGAAAAGCTCGCTTTGAGGAAAGTGTAAACTTGGCTCTGTGACCCATCCTCACTGCCTGGAGGCATGCATTCTCTCACTTGATTATCAAAACAGGCTGGGACTGGGTTTGAAACAACAGTTGACATGATGCTCAGGGAGCATTATGGTTTTTGTTTGTTGTCTTCAGACATGTGCCTGTTTTAAAAGGCATTAAAGCACTTTTCTTGGTATGTATACATTGCTTTATATTTTTAAACTCTATTCTTCCACTTTCTTCCTTTTGCTACTAGTATCTGCATTATCAAAACTCTTCATCGTAATTATCTATTGACATTGCAACTCCACACACAACCCCTTGCTCTCTTAGCCGTCAAACACCTATGGTAACAGAGCCCTAGTACTCATGCCTTTCCTGTGTCTCAGCTGTTATTCTGTAGGTTCATAAAGAGCCTCTGAGAAAGATACTTCTTTTACAGAAGGAAGCTCTTCTCGCTGGCATACCTTGAGCTTCAGTCTTTAGGCAGAAACTGCTGTGGGCTTTATGATGAACACATTTAGCGGCTCATCTGAATTTTAATTTGCTTTTGTCCGTGGAGCAGACCTTCATGAGTTTCTTATGTCATTAATAGACTTTACTAATGGCTGTCAAAAACCGCAAGAAGTCTTACATAAAGAGCCAGTAGGAAAATAAAGGAGGAAGTCGTTTTACCCACACTCAGGGGTGAAGCAGAGAGAAGCGAAAAATGTAAAAAGGAATCTAGATCAAAGTACTCTTCGAATCTAATACACAGGTGCTTGATTGCCTTAGCACATTTCTACTCAACAGGCCGGCTGTTTGGAGGTCAGCTTTCCCTCTCCATTGTCCTAAAAATTATTGACTGGGACCCAGTGATTGAGATTTTTTTCTATTAACTAATTAATCAATTAAATGTGTGAGTGTCTTTAGTCTGCATGTATGTATGTGCACTATCTGTGTGCCTGGTGCCTATGGAGACCAGAAGAGGGCATTGAATCCTCTGGAACTGGAATTACAGCTGGCTGTTACATGCCATGTGGGTGCTTGGAATTGAACCCCGGTCCTATGGAAGATCAGCAAGTACTCTTAACTGCTGAGCCAACTTTTCATCCCCCAAGGGCTGAGGTTTTGCCTTGATAATTCCAATAGCAGACCCAGGCACATCAGGTTCTGGCAGCAGAATCCTTACGTGTCTTAGAAGAAAGTCATGCTTTTCCAACTGGCTTATGTCCCTCCTCACAAGCGAGGAAATTATCTCTATTACTATGTAACTCACCTATAAGTCATCCAGCTAAGGAAATAGGAATTCTTAAAGGAAGATAAGAGCTATTTGAAAAGAAATTAAGCTCAGTGCTTATGGAAGAATCACTAGCTCTATTTCTCTACTAATTTACCTTTTCACATATAATGCATTATAAATAAACACAGCACCTTTTAAAGGTCCAGCTGCCAAAATTTGTTAAAGGGGGGTTTAGGATAAAGGCTTATAAAATTCACAATGTAAATGAGCAATGATTGGATGTGGTTTGTAAAAGAAACCTCTCTCTATAACACCTAGAGAAGGCATACAGTATAAACACTGTATGCATTTACTTCAAAATGCAAATTAAAACCAGAATGCACTGTGTCATGCAAATGGGCAAATGATGAATAAATAAGACTCAGTGCTATAAAGGATAATGGGAGTCACTCTCACCGACTCCTGAAATGAGACTGCTGCTTAAGGCAATTAAAAGCTTTAAAAGAAATTGGCCCATATGTGTCAAGAGCCCTAAAAACAATCAATGCCTTTAAAACCAATGATCCGGCTTCTACTAATTTATCTTAAATAAGTAATCAGGTACTTGGGTTGGGAGCATGTGGCTCAGTAGTGTGACACTTGTCTATCATGCATCAGGCTGTGGGTTTCATTGTCTAGATTCCCTGTCTCAAAATACAGCTGATTTTGGACATGTGGCCAGGTTAGGGAGAGAGCACAGTGATACAGGCCTTGCCTAGCATGCCTGAGGACATGGGTTCCATGCCCAGAACGGAAGGGCAGGGGCTGCTAAGACAGTCTCATTGCAGCAAACGATTTTAAATCAAGCAAATATGCTAAATTAGGGGACACACACACACACACACACACACACACACACACACACATCCTATATATCAGAGATATATAATGTCTGTGCACTATGTGTGTGACTGGTACCCAAGGAGATCAGAAGAGGGCATTGGATCCTCTGGAACTGGAAATACAGTCAGTTGTTACAGATGATGGGATTGAACATAAATTCCGTGGGAGGGCAGCAAGTGTTCTTAACTGCTGAGCCATCTCTCCATTCCCCAAGAGCTGAATTTTGGCTTAACGGTCCCAGTGTGTGTGTGTGTGTGTGTGTGTGTGTGTGTGTGTGTGTGTGTGTG
>CABHPR010149867.1:15074-41930 GCA_902168415.1 Peromyscus melanophrys
GTGTGTGTGTGTGTGTGTGTGTGTGTGTGTGTGTGTGTGTGTGTGTGTGTTTATAGCTGTGAATGGGGGTCCACATGTGTCACAGCACATGTATAGAGGTCAGAGGACAACCTTGGGTGTTTGCTTGCCTTCCATCTTGTTTTCTTGTTGTTATGTTTCCACTGCAAACTCCAGACTAACTGGCCCACAGGTTTCTGGGAGTTCTCTAGGAGTCCTGGGTCACAGATGCTTGGTTCCTGGCTTCTCTGTGGGTTCTAGGGATTTGGAGAGGGCCCTTAGGTTTGTGCAGCACCTGCATTTTATCCATTGAGACACATTCCCCACCTCCCCACAATGCTTAAAAGACAAATTTCTCTCCAGCCATTATACAGGCAAAACTCGTGTGTGTGTGTGTGTGTGTGTGTGTGTGTGTGTGTGTGTGTGTGCCTGCCTATGGTACATTTTTTTTTTAAGCTCCTGGATGTTCTTTCTCAACAAGACAGCTTGTTTCTTAAACACATGTCCCTGGTTTTCTGCGTATGCCTTTGCTTAGCCTGTTTCTAGAGCCTAGAACATTCTTTCTGTCTTATCTTCATCTCTAACTATTAGCTTCTATTCACCACTGAAAACAGCCTTATATATGAACTCATCATACGTTTATCAACAAGGAAGATACATTTTCTTTTTACTAACTAAAAAAAAAAATCACTAACTACATTACCAACTTGGGGTAAATCGGGAAGAAAAAAAAAAACTCACAAGTCTCTGATGTAACTGTTAAGATTTCCAGTTTGTAGCTTTGCTACTTTGGTCATAGGAACAGGGCAAGGACTCTTTTCTCTAACAGAAGGGACACAGTTCTCAGAAGAAACACTAAGGGGAGGGGAGGAGTCAAGAGGGAGAACACTGAAGAGAAGGGTGTGGCATAAAAGCAAATCTCAGCAAAGAAAGCTGTTTTTAAATGTGAAAACAATTTAAAATGTTGCATTCTGAGGTAATTTTAGATTTAGATGAAATTTTAAGCAAGGGAATGGAGAGCTCATGTAGCCTTCTCTCAGTCTCACCCAAGGACAACATCTTGACCCAGCGCAGTTCACTGTCATACCAGGTATTGACGGTGACACCATGCACTTTGTCCACATTTTACCAGATTTACACCCACTCCTGTGCATGTGTGCACAAGGATGTATGTGTCCCTACACATGCGTACAATTGCCTCTTGTGGATGGATAGCTCAAAGACTATGTGACAGGAGGCATGTTCTTGGGAATAGACAGAAGTTTTAGGGAGAGCTTTGACCTTTAAAAGCCACAGAGGTCAGCCGTTCCAAGCTTTGCACCCTTCCTTGAATGCAGCTTCTGACAGGCCTAGTTCACCTACACAGGTGTAGTTCTTACGTGTTTTGCTAGCACTTACGTTTTCTCCGGCTGGTAACAGACCTTCAGCACTAGCCTCTGAGTGTTTCCACCATCCCTGACTTCTGCCTTAGCCCTCTCTAGACATCTCAGTTCTACCAAAGGCCTTTTCTTGGAAGCAGCTATCCTGATTATTCCTGCTGAGATCCTAACCTGTGTAGCTGGGGAGGGATTAATTTAAATATAAAGGCACATTATTTACTCCTGGGTCTGGTAAATAGTGATAAACAGCGTTTTTGGACTTTCATCTGTCTACAGGGCTTTGCCTTTCTGCATGTCTAGAGTAACTTCTGTGTGCGTGTGTGTATGTAAGTGTGTATGTGTGTGTGTGTGTGTGTGTGTGTGTGTGTGTATGTGGGTGTATATATGTGTGTGTGTATGTTTATATGTAGTGTATATGTATGTGCACATGTGCATGCACTTGCACATGTGTGATTGTGCTTGTGGATATTGGGCATCTATCACTATCATTCTTTACTTTTGAGACAGAATATCCCACTGAAGCCATTGCTCACTGATTGGCAAGACCGGCTAGCCAGGGGACTTTAGGGACCCTCTTGTCTCCATCCTCAGTGTTAGAGTCACAGATGGTGTGACTATGCCCTGTTTTTTGTGGTGTGCTGGGGATCTGCACTCAAGTCCTTATGTCATGCGGCAGACACTTTAACCATGAAGCCATCTCTCCAGCCCCCATGAGAGTAATTTCCTTTTATTTCTCATGCCTTGCTTCAAACCTAGTTCTAGATTTTCCCAATGGGATACAGGTGGCATCGTATTAGATGACTGTTGAAGAAGCAGAATGATCAGATGCGATCAGATGTGATCTCCGGCCACACCCTGGGGAGTGATACAAACTTAACTTTCTTGTCTGAAATGGGATGTGAGGCTTATGGGTTGAGGGGAGGATGAAACGACACACATTTGCACCTTGCCTGGAACCACATGGGCATAGATTTATTTCACCAACATCTACTATATGCCCAGAAGAACCAGGGTCAAGTACAAAGGGTCAGCAAAGGTAGTTCACTCTTTGAAACACGCACTTTCGATTAGTGCATCTGATTGCAGAAGCAGACAGAAACTGAAATCGAGTAGTCTAGTCTGATTATTTCTGCATGGAAACATATTTGAGTGATCATACTTCTGGTTAATGTTTTTTATGTATGAATTAAAATTATGTCCCTTATGTTCCAAATTAGCCATCTTTTCCATAGCGAAGACTGCAAGCCTATGCTCTTGTAGGACTGGAGTAAAGGGCCATCCACCTTTGCCACACAACCTGCTTTACAGGCAATTGTCTTAGAAGCTCGAAACACTTAATTAACCGGATGCTAATTCTTTGTTTATAAGTTCTTAGGGAAAATAAAATTTAGACTAATGATGAAAGATATTTGCAAACTTAATAAGGATTACCATAATAAATACTCGTTAGTGCCTTTCTCATTTAAAAATTTAAATATCATCAAATCCTTGCTTAATCTCTTCTATTTTGCTAACTTAGGTAGTAGGCAGGCTCCATTCAGCGATCAAAGTCGTTAATTATCACCTACCTTTTAGAAGAAGAGTGTTAATTACTTCTTTGAGCCTTAGCTGCTTCATCTGTAAAACAGAACTAAAATCTAACCCTCTTACCCCTCCAGGTTATTTCTAGGGGAGGAACTGGTAAACAGGAAAGGGTTTGCAAATAAGAGGCACAGTGCAGTGAGGCTGGCATTGAAGAATGAGTACACACTTGGGTCGAAGCCCTGACTTCAGCCACTTGTGCTGGGTCGAAGCCCTGACGTCAGCCACTTGTGCTGGTTCTGTAACCTGGAAGGAGCAACGCAATTACGCTCGCTTTCTGTGTCTGTCAGAGTTGCATTCTGATTGTTCCCCCTCGTTCCTCCATTCCCTCCATCATCTCTTCTTTGCTTGTGGTCTGAGTGTGTCTGATCTCTATGAATGCATCATCCAACTTTCTAGCCAGTTGAGATTGGCCAGGGGAGGCACTGAGGAACAGAAGACGTTGGGAGAGAGGAGCTGGGGCTCTTTGTCTTCTCCCCGCCTTGTTGTCTAGGCTCTGGCAAGGATTATGGCCCTTTCTACACACGGTGCAATTCTCACTGCACTGCATTTCCTAAGGGTTGATGGGAGTGCCCTCAGGCTAGGCTCTGAGCCCCTCCACTGCTCCTCACTTCTGCCTTTAGCTCTCTCTACATGCTATGCTCTTCTTAGGGTCTTTTCTTGGAAGCCACTGAGCAGGTATTCCTGCTCAGATCCCTACTGGTGAAGGTGGGAAGGATTAATTTAAATATAAAGGCATGTTACTTACTCCAGGATCTGGCAAACAGTATTAATAGACAAGAGTCTCCAGCTCTCATTTGCCTACAAGGCTTTGCTCTCCTTTTGTGGGGAGGGCAACTTCTTTTTATTACTCACGCCTTGCATCAAACCCACTCTCTTTACAGTAAGCCCACCCACACCCACACACAAGCAAACTGTGGTTCTGCTGTGCCAGCCTTCCAGCTAACACACAGACCTACCCCTGTTTGTAAACTTGTGTTTTTCTATTAAATACCAAAGATCTTGTGCTAATTAAGTTTCTCCTAGAAATCTTATAGCCTAGTTTTCAGCTGAGAAATTTCTGCTGCTGTTTTAAAGATAGGACTACAGCTGGAGGTTACCTCCGGATCATGCTCTTTAACTTCTCTTTAATACATAATCTAGCCCTTTCAAGCCCAAGGCAATTATGGAATATGATTTGAGGACAAGGGACATAGCTCGGTTGGCAAAGTACGTGCCTCCCATGTAAGAAGCTGTAGGTTCAGGTCTAGCACTACGTAAATGGGGCTGTGGTAATGAATGCCTGCAATCTCTGAAGCAGAGGCAGGAGGATCAGAGTGTAACGCCATCACTGGCACTATGGTGAGTTCTAGACCAGCCTGAGATGCAAGAGACACTGCCCCCAAAGAAAACAACAAAACAAAACAAGAAGTATTTTGGAGAAGAGAGATCCATTCTTGCTCATGACACCCATGCATGGATTAAGATGCTGTCATTTGAAGACCCTTCTGGTTAGGTTTTTCTTCTTGTAAATGGTTGAGAGAGCATAGCTTTACATCTGCTTTAGTATTCATAAATTATTTTATTGCACAATTTCCATGAGAAAGATCAGCGCTATGAAGTTGCATGACCAGAAACAAACACAATTGCTGATACTCTAGGTCTAGTTCAAGACTAATTCCTGCACATGAGCACAGGGACTCCAAGGATTTCAGAGACCAAAGAAACTTTATTGATCACCCACTAATCACTCCTAATAGCAAAGGCTCAAAGTTAGGCACTGATTTGGTTATTTGGAAGGATACCCACTTTCTGGTTTTTAGGGATGACAAGTTCAAAAGCATAAGAGTTGCTATTGACCTGGGGAAGATGAGAAAGAGATTTCCACTGACTCCTTTGGAAAGAGAAACAAGGCTGAGAAGCCTAGCCCTCTATGCTCCCTAGTTTGGAATTAAGAAAATCCAGAGGTGAGTATTTTCCAGGGAAAATAGTAAATAACCCTGGTGTGTGCATATGTTTAGTTTTTGTTTTTAGTTATTCAGCCTTTGGTTTCAGTTTTCTCTCTGCATTCTTTTCGCTTTCTTTAAGAGTGTGGCTATCTTTGACCTATGTACGACATTCACGTGTGTGAGCAATTATCAATTCTGTAAGAAAGGAAAGAGCTGTGTAAAAAGAAAATAGGAAGAAGGCCTCTTTTATTTATCATATGTTATTGGCATAGAGCCCAGGACACATGAGGCTCTCAGGAGAAAACAGAGCAGATTGAAGTCTGAATAAGAAATCATCAGTTCCAAAATTCCTAGAGAACCCTTCAGAAATGAAATTAATAAATATTTAATTAAGCATCTCCTAAACTAACATTATGCCAGCTTCATTAATCGTTCAATTTAGTATTTATGAAAATTTCATGATCTTGGAAAACATTTGAAGGTTAGAGGCTCCTCTTACACAAATTTCCAACTATCATGAAAATTGCCAAGAAATCTTTAACATTCTTAGTTAAAACGAGTTTTCAGCCAACTAATTTCCAAGGCAAAACTGTAAGTAATTTTTCTCGCTTTACTTTTCCTACAGAGAAATTTTTTTTTTGTTTTTTGTTTTTTTTTTGGTTTTTCGAGACAGGGTTTCTCTGTGTAGCTTTGCGCCTTTCCTGGAACTCACTTGGTAGCCCAGGCTGGCCTCGAACTCACAGAGATCCGCCTGGCTCTGCCTCCTGAGTGCTGGGATTAAAGGCGTGCGCCACCACCGCCCAGCGAGAAATTTATACTTAATATGTGATGTGGTTACAAATGATGGTCCCTATGATATGCGAAATGAGGTCTCTAAAAGCAAACCATACGCAGTCTTTGAGGGACTTTAAATGTGTACAGGGCCTAGAGGTACAGTTCATTTTAGAGCATGTGCACCCTACATGCAAGGATACACATGCAGTACCAAAAAATAAAAAGAAACAAAAGCAGTAATGAGGATGGCCAGGAAGATGGCTTAGTCAGTAGTGTGCTTATGCATGAGGACCTGATTCGACCTCAGCATTGCAGGAGTACCCTGCACCATAGCGCCAAAACGCTGGAGACTGGCAGATCCCAGGAACTTAGTATCCAGCTACTCTAGGGGAACCAGCGAGCTGACAAGGAGAGAGTAATGGTTTAGTATGTAAAGGTGCCTGCCACCAAGCCTAACAATCTTAATCACCAGGACCCACTTAGTGGAAGGAGAAAACCAGTTCCTGCAGGTTGTCCTCCAACTTCTCCATGCATATGCATGCATGCATGCATACATGGGTGTGCACACACACAAATAAATAAATGAATGTAAACAAAATAGAAGAAAATAAGGAAGAGAGTAACTGAGAAAGACACATGTGGTGGTATTGTGTTCCCCAAAATATTGTGTACCCTAATACACTTATCTGGGATCAGAGAACAGAAAAGCCACTAGATACTTAGGATAGGCAGTGGTAGCACACGCCTTTAATCCTAGCATTCCAGAGGCAGAAATCCATCTGTTCAAGGATACAGCCAAGCATGGTGACTCACGCCTTTAATCCCAGGAAGTGAACCTTTAATCCCAGGGAGTGATGGTAGAAAGCAGAAAGGTATATAAGGCGTGAGGGCCAGAAACTAGAAGCATTTGGCTGGTTAAGCTTTCAGGCTTCTAGCAGCAGTTCAGCTGAGATTCATTCTGGATGAGGACTCAGAAACTTCCAGTCTGAGGAAACAGGACCAGCTGAGGAACTGGCGAGGTGAGGTAGCTGTGGCTTGTTCTGCTTCTCTGATCTTCCAGTGTTCACCCCAGTAACTGGCCTCAGGTTTGATTTTATTAATAAGACTCTTTGAGATTCCTGCTACAGACACCTGATGTAGACCTCTGCATATATGTCCACACGCATATGTGTGAACCCACTGTCTTACTTAGGGCGTCTATTGCTGTGTTATAACACCATGACCACAGGCAGCTTAGGGAGACAAGAATGAGAACAGAAACCATAGAAGTATGCTGCTTACTAGATTTCTCCTATGGCATACTCATCCTGCTTTCTTATAGCATTCAGGACAACCAGCCCAGTGGTGGCACCACCCACAGTGAGCTGGACCCCGCCCCTGCCCCTCACATCAATCATCAATTAAGAAAATGCACCACAGGCCACTCTGATGGGAGCGATTTTTCAACTGAGGTTCCCTCTTCCAAAATGGCTCTACTTTGTATCAAGTAGCCCTAAAACTAGCTAATATGTCCATATACATACAGGCCACTACATAGACATTTGCACATGCACAAACACACACTAATGAAACACCTATACTTTATATGGAGTGTGTCAGAGGAAGTGCCAGCCAGACAGACGGAGGAAGGAAGGAAAGTAAAACGTAAATGAAGAGAAACAGGTTTAATTAAGCTAGTAAGACAAGCATAGTATAAGGCTGAGCATTCATAATTAACAATAAGTCTTTGTGTCATGGTTTGGGGGCTGGTGATCCGAGAAAGCCTGCTTCAGGAAGGCTAGTGACCAAAAGGAAGTTGTTTTCAAGAAATTGTTTGGAGCCAGCTGGACTAGTGTGTGTCCCTGTGCTTTGGGCGGCTGTGCTGACAGCAGCCATCGTTCAACTCATGTTTCCTCTGAGAGTCTTGTGCTTATGAGTTGAATCTGACGCTTCCTGGGAGGCTCACTTGCACCTGTCTTTGGCCGACCTACTGCTCTGATCCTCTTTTTAGATGTGTCTTTTTTAGTATCGCCATGCTCTCCTGGCATGTAACCTCAGCTCCACCCAGTCGGCACTAACTCTACCTCCACTCTAGTGTACAGTCCCAACAGTGAATACTGGGGTGTGTGATTAACATGAATCACTATGCTTTCATGAGGGCATAGCTTACCATAGGATTAATTTATTCCTTAGTGACCCAGTAGGCCAGGCCAGGGGCTCAGGTCCAGCCTCTCTCTCCCATAGATACAGTGAGCTGACACTCAAGTTCCTTTCTCCAACACATGCTTCTCCTGTTGCTATGTTTATCGGTAGCAAGCTGTCAGGGAAGAAAGGTTCTGAGAGACTACATGTAAGATAATGTGGACTCACCCTTGCATGGTACTAATCCTTTCTCACCTTTGCTGGGCATGACTGAGTACAAACGAGTCTGGGATACATAGTCTATGTGGCCAGGAAGAAGAGAAAACATAACCATCGTCTATTTTTTTTTTTTGCCACACAGAACCTTTGACAACCATGAAGCTGTATTCATATGCCCAGTGAGCCAACGTACTGGGTAACATCTTCAGGGAGAAAGCTAATGTCCAATGATTTATTCACTAAATATTTGTGTAGAACTTTGTGTGTTCCACATGCTGCCACAAATCATTGTTAAAATGATACCTGTATTAAAGATATATATCCTAAAGGACTAGGTTCTGTTACCTGTATTTACAGATGGGAAGCTGAAACACACAGTGGTGAGAAGATTCCTCCAGACAACAGGCCAGTAGGTGGTGGAGGGAGGATTTGAACACAGACATCCTGATTTCAGAGTCAACGTTTTCTGACAATGCTATAAAACTCCTTAACTTCATGTGATTGGTAACACATCAGAAAAGATATTCTTATCTGTGAGGGAATTGGGTGTCTTAGCAAGCCTCTCCAGAAAAGGAAAGCTACTTCCCTTCTCTCTGTGGTGCTGAGGGTTAAACAAAAGTCCCGTGCATGCCTCACAAGAGATCTATCATTGAGCTGCATCCTCAGCCAGGAAAGATATTACTGTTCTTTGTAGATTACACAGTGCCACCCAGCGATGTTTGCAGAATGTCCCACACCACACAACCACGGGTAATAATCCCTGTGCTCACATGGGAAGACTTACACTTTGAATTAAACTCAGAGCTCTTCATACTCTCCCGTGGATTTTGTTGGGAAGTTGAGGGTCTTCCTAGCAGAGTCTATTTTGATGCTGTTTTATGGGCAAAACTCGGAATGCTTTGCGTGAGGCTGAGGACTTGCATCTTAGTCAGCTTGAGCCGGTAACAAAGTACCATAGACTGGGTGACTTCTAAAAAGAGCCTCTCAGGCTTCTACATCAGGTAGAGATGATACATGAGTAAAAGTTATCTGGGGTCTCTTTTGTAAGGACACCAAACACTCGGAACAGCTCCACCTTCTAATCGCTTTCCACAACCCTACTCCTCAGACCATCACTCTACTGGTCAGGGCTTCCATGCATAAACTTTGAAGGAACAACATTCAACATTAAGATGGCAGTCCCTTACCTAATCCGAGAAGGGCAGGATGGAGCTACAAATAAATTGTAGATGCTGTCACCTCAGACCTCCAGCTGTCATGGGGCCTTAAGTGTGGCATCAATTGGCTGCACAGGTTCAAAATGTGTTTCTGTGTCAGGTGAAGCCAGCAGCCACCAGTGTCAAGAAAGACGGGGAGCTTTAGTAAATTCTTCACACAATTCAGGTTTCCTTACTGTTGAAAAATAATACCCAGCGCTATTGACATGACCTTCACACTCCTTTATGAAGAGAGTTACAAAGAATATTAAAGATGATTTCCCAGCCAGGGCACTGACCTCTATGATTCTTGGATCGATCTAGGAAAAAATAATATAAGGATCAGTCTTCTAAACTTCTGCCTTGGATTTTCAGACCTGTACCAGACTTATCATAGCACAGTGGTGTCTTTAAGAACAAAACAAAAACAGAACATTATTTCTACAGCTCATTAATTATATTCATAACATAAATCTCTAAAATCAAACAAGGATTTGCCAAACTTGAAATGTTTTTAACAAGTCAAAAGCATATCATTACAACTTTCACTGTGACTCGGACTGAACGAGACCCATTTTTCACACGGTGTCATGGTTGCTTTCTTCTTTTTGGTATGATTTATGCATCTCTTGGCAGTCAAATGGCCAAATGGTCTGCTTTTACGAGATTGGGTGGACGCACCTTCCCTGGGACTGAACTCCATTTACCAGAGCCCTGCCTGGCTGGTCTGCCAATGCCCAGCAGCTGGGAAATAGCACTTTCCATCTGTTGAGGCTGTTGCTGTGAAAAACCAGACTAACAGCTTTCCCAGAGTTCACCACGGAGCTTGGGACCCCCACCCCCACCCCTACTCCCAGCAATGGGCTGGATTCCCTGCTTGGAAGCTGCTAGAGAAGATTCACTCCTTGCCACGCCCCCTGCTGGAAGCATGGACACTGAGATGGGGCTTGCACAAAAGTATATTGAAAACTAGTCTTGTGGTCTCCTGTACTGGTCTAGAATTGTATCACATATTCGGGGAGGACTGGATCAGGGACTTAGCATCAGGCCCATTTACCTCACAAAGATACAATACAGCGAAGACACGCTGACCGAAGTTGCACATCCGGTGATCAGGTGATCAACAGCGCCAAGAGGTAACCTGAGCACCGGCCACTGGTGGGGCAGAAACCTACATTGAATAGGTTACATTATAGCAACCTTAGGGACACAGCAAAATGGAGCAGGAAGTACAGCGTTCAATATGCTCTAAAATACAGGAGTATGTCACTGGACACAGAGAGGCTCTCTATGCCAACCTTTACTGCAGCTGATGAATTCACGTTGGTGCCTTGTGTGCACTGAAAGTCTCGGTTTGCATTAGGGTTCACATGGTATGGTGTAGTTTGTGTTTAGAAAAATGTATAGTGACACTGTTTTAGATCACAGTAAAAATGACCTGACTTCAGATCTACTGCCCAGTAAGCCTGGGAGAAGGAGAAGAAACCAGAGATAAGCCAATGTGGACGGACCAATGAGAAGCTGTGTTAATGTGTCTGTGGGTCACACTAGGCTTGTTGAAAGCCTCTGGTACCTTCTATAGCTTGAGTAGTGCCAGTTGTAAAACATCTCGATTTAAAATTCATGTGATGTGGCAGCATAAATAAGGTCTGCCCAGGTTCAACTAGATCCTGGTGTCCCAGTCCTGGGATGGGGACGTGAACACAGGGTCTGCACAGGTTCAGCTAGATCCCGGTGTCCTAGCACGGGGATGGGGATGTGAACACAGGGTCCTTTATCTTTAACCAAGATACTAACTGTAACTGACCCCTCTGGCAAAAGAAAGTAAGTTTTCTCCAATGAAGATCTCACTAGATATATCAACCACACTGCAGGGCAGGGCCCATGCCCAGGAGTAGTTGGACAACCCAAAATTAACTCAAGGTATTTTTGTGGATTTTTGTTTTACTTTTTTTTATTTGTCTTATTATCCTTGGCTTGTCTGTTTTGATTTTCATGTTTGTTTTGCGTGGGGTTTTGTTTTGTTTCTGTTAATTGTTTTTAGTTTTGGAGGAGAGAGCAAAAGCATAAAGTCAGGTGAGTAGGGACCTGGGGAGGACCTAGGAAGAGTTGGCAAAGGGGGAAAAAAAACATGATCAAAATACATTGGGTGAGAATTTTAATTAAAAATATTTACATTCTAATCCACAGTGTGAAATGTTTAGACCATTTTCATTAAGGATCAAAAAACATGCAATGTGAAAGAAATAGTTTGAACCAGAATTAGGGGTTCTTAGGGGTCCTGACACGGCTCCAGGAGGAGTGCTCCATCCAAAGTCATGTTTTCTTCCAAATCATCTAAATATTCCCTGTGTGCAAAGAGCTCTGATGGGTCCTGCTAGAATCGTTTCCACACGTGAGCTTTAACTGCAGAAAGCCACAAACTTAGCCACTTTCAGGGAACAAAGCTCTCCGTGTGAGCGCATTAGCGCACGCTCTGTTGTCCCTTCATTGCCGCACACACCGTTGAATCGGTGCCCCGGATACAGACCCCTTTGTAGCAAAGGGAGTAGCAATGAAAATCAGTGTTCTCCAGTTGGTTTGACAATGTAAGGCACAGAAGGATGATCTTCCTTACATCCTTGCAGCAGCCTCATGGGTTCTGCCTTTGTGCTAATTGCATTACTGCTCGATTGCTTCACTTGAACACCAGGCCCCCCAGTTCCTTTGAAGGGGAAGGTCTGATTTATTGTGTTTCACTCTGCAGTCACTGTTACAAACCTGTCTGTCCCTGTGTTCGGCACTGATCATGACTTAACTCGTTTCCCGAGGGTTCAGGCTACACTGAAGTAAGAATGCTTGTTGTTTGTGTCCTGTGGAAACACGAGGTCTTGTGCTCATCACAGCAGGCATGCAGGCCTTGGGGGCCATCGGCGAAAAAGCTGGACTGTTGACCTATTGATGAAGGCAGCCAGGTCTCATTTAAAGCCATGTCCTGAGAGAGCTGGGTCTTTTATTTAGGGCAAATGTATTGGCAAACAATGGCCCAAATCTGTAGTTTTCATGTTATGCTCCCCCCTCACCGCAAATGATCCATGGACACTCCTCTTTTACTCCCAAACCTAGAACATTTGTCGTTATTCTCAAAGAAGCAGAAAGACCACTGGGCGGTGGTCTTGACAAGTTGGAGAAAGACCAGATGGTGAAACTTCACATCAATAACATTCTCCAAAATCAGTAGGGAAAATTATCAACTTCGGGAACTTACTATATTTATATAATATAACAAAATGCCTGAGGCTGGATCACTTATAAAGAAAGAATTGTTTGTTGCAATTTTGGAAGCTGGGCGTTAAAAAAAAATCAAATTGAAGTAAGGTCAGCTTGGTGTCTGATGAGGATGGCTTTCTAAGTTGGCAGCTTGGGTGCTGATCTCCACAAGGTTGATGGAAATGTCCCCATCAGGAGACAGGAACACAAAGGCAGGAACTAGTGCTGTGTGTCTGAGCCCTTAGTTAGGCAGTAGTAACCCATTCATGATGTCTCTGCTCCATGATTTAATCATTCCCCCAAAGGCCTAGTTATTAGCTACAAATCTTTTGGGAGTCCTCAGTGTCATTTCCAGAGGGGACACAAGCATTCGATACAAGCAAAGCACAGCACAAGTTGGAGAGGGAAATAGTGCCAGAGCAGGTGACTTTACAATCTGGAGCTGTTGTTCACTTGCAGATCTAGGATTGACTCTAAGCCTCTTAATCTTCTCTTTAGCTCATGATCCTTTTCCCTTAGTTATCTAAAGATAGCTTTGCAAGCACACAAGACTTGGTTGGGTATAAAGGCACAGAATGCCTTGAATACCTGGGCATGTTTTAAGAGTCACCAAGATTTCTGCTATTGACCCTCAGCAAAACAGAGATACGATTGATTGACGGAGGTGGTTTTGTTTTTTTTGTTTTTTTTTTCTACACAAATCCTCGAGAAAAATAATCCTGTGAGGTAGGTTCACAGACACGATTAGCCTGTTCTACTGGTGGAGTGTACAGGATAAGAGATACAAAGATGTGGAGCAACCTGTTCAGGTCACATTTCTGTGTAAACAATTGAGCTATGGCTAATTCCTAGACCCCCTGACTTCTGATGTGCTTTTCAGTCTTATATTACACACACACACACACACACACACACACACACACACACACACACACACACACACTCACACACTCACACACTCACGCACTTGCACATACTAGCACGCAGAACACTATCACATTTAAAATCACACTAGTGAAATGGGTCAGATGTTGTTAGCTCTTGGTACTTTGGGAAGGAAAGACAATCTTGGTAACTTCAGAAGAAATAGATGAATGTTTTAAAGGGAATATCCATACAGAATTGGCTATGAAGAAATAGCCTCATCTCAAATAAAGAAACCACGTGTGCTCTTTTTCTTTGCTTAAATGGTTTCCATTTTGCTTCAGGGATGCCGAAAAGTTTCCTTACAAGAAAACTGAGTCTTTCTCTCTTTCTCACTCTGGCCCTGTAATGATGATGAGATCATCTTCTGCTTCCTTTCATCGGAGCTGTCTTTGTTAGCAGGAAATTCTGCCTCCTTCATCTGTCAGGAGCTTCAGTCCTTTGCTTTCTTTTGAAATCTGACCCCTGAACAAGGCTGTACCATCCAGAAAGCAGGAGCCGAATTGATTTACTTCAGATTGTTGCTATGGTGATTCTCTACCTATATAGACAGAAAACGGAGATGGGAAAGAAGCCTGTTGAGAATGATGGGGAAGGAGTTGGAACAGGGAAGGGGTTGTGGGCTGTGGAAGGCATTCTTGGCCATGTGCCTGTGGGTGGAATTGAGCATCTTCTGGGCTTTCTAGCAGTTTCTCTGTGGCAAGCACAAACAATCCATTTTAATTTTAGGAGATAATGTTTTCCTCATATGAGTAAAATTGTAAGTGGCTTTAAAATTTCCAAAAAATTTTTTGGGATAACAAAAATTAATTTTCAATGATTTTTTTGTGACCAGATGCATTTTGAGTCTTGAAATAGTTTTCTTGACTGTGTTTATTAAATATATTTTCTGAAATACTAGGAAAATAACTTGTCTGGAGAAAACATGTATAACCAACTCATTTTTATGTTACCTGTCTTTATGTATTCTTTATGTATTCTATCAGTTATTAGTTTCTCCAATTTTCCACTCACCCTTTCAACTCAACAAAATCCTCTGGCTCTAGATATTTAATAGCAAGTTTAATAAATATTAGTAGTTAGCAAATGATTCTTGAGGCCCACCTGCATTCAAGGCAACAGGTAGATTGCAGTGGTATGCAGCTCCAAGGACTATAAACAGGCAGAAAGTTTAGACCCACAGTCACTTAGAGATGAGTTGGTGTCAGCTCTCTTAGTTACCAGGGCCACTGCAAAGCCATGTCTGTGTTAGAGAAGGCCACACAGGAGTCGTGGGGATGCAAACTTGGGTGAGTAGGGTTTTGACCCCTACACTGAAGTAGGGTAAGAGAAAGGGAATCTACAGGAAAAGTATGGAATTATGATTGGAAGGAGATAACACACAGTTCCATGATGTTGGTGGCATTTGTAGAAATGTGAGCTAGTTAGTTCCCGCTGAAGGCATGGCAAACAGATCCCACTGGTTCAGGTGGAGGGAAAGGGGAGGAGGAGTTTTCATAAATAACTTGTTGCTGCTCAAAATCAAAGGACAAAAGGAGGAGGAGGAGGTGGCAGCAGTGAAATGTGACCAAACAGAATGCCAAGCAAGGGAAAGACCTTCTCTGTCCATGACCTCTGAAGATTTCTTTCACATATTAAGAATTAGGAGAGGGTTATTAAGTACCAACCTTCTAATACAACCTCCCCTTCACCTGCCTTCCCATAGGACTAGTACCCTGATGGTCAAGAATTGGGGGTACCTTTATACCTCAAGTCTGATCTTGACACGATTCTGTGTTTAATTGTCAACAAAGCATTTAATTTCTAGGGACCTTAGAATTCTCATACCAGGATAAAACATACTCAAAGCCAGAGCACTCCATAAAAGCATCATAGTATAGTTGAGAAGGACTATAGTGGTTTAAATTTTGTTTTCAAATATGTAAGTAAGAGCCTCAGGCATAAAGTAATTACATAGAATAATTTGAACCTTACTAGTTCATGAGATGGGACATTCTTGCCAAGAATGTTGAGGTTCTATCACGTTTTCCAGCCAAGATTAAGTTGTCAAGGGCTGTCTAGTGGGCTTAGCTTCCTCAGCCTTCATTAATGTTCAAAATATACTTTGAGTGATTTTCACAAATAATTAAAATCATTGTCAGTTATTAAAATGAATGAAAAAGGCTCTATTCCTGGTTTTCATATGGTGTTTCCCTCATCTACAGAGTCACACTACATTCAGTTCCAGAATTTAGCCTGAGAACATTAGATTCATTTTTCACATTAGTGTGATTTCTTTTTTACTGTGTCAGTGCGGAATTTAAGCTAATTGTGATGAAGTCAGGCCTTCATATCAGAATGAGGCTCTCTTTGAGCTCCTTAAGGAAGGACAGAGAACAGAGACACTGGTTCAGTGCAGAGGGAAGTGCTGCGTTAAATTTTCTCCTGGAGTCGGGACTGAGCTTAAAGTCCTGGTGTAGAGGCTCTCATTCTCACCAGGCTGGAAGATATTGACCAGCACATGGCTTTTCAATCACAGCCTTGGCGCCTCCTCTTTCCAAGCTGTGCCTCTTGGGAGAGAATAATAGGTCTGTTCTCACATCAAGGCAGCAAACATAAGGCCTTCAGAGACAAAGTCCTGACATCTCTGGGGCATCTGCTTTCTCAGAACTTCCTGCTGGTAACGGGGGACTGACCTGACTAACCAGATCCTGAACTGCGAACTGCCTGTGGCCTCAGATAAACCTTCAGCTCTTCTTTCTTTCGAGTGAACTGATTGGGGGAGGAAAGCTGGAAGGGAGGGAAGTAGCTGGAAACCACTGTTACAAAATAATGACTGTTATCGGTGGTGCACGCCTTTAATCCTAGCATTTGGGAGGCAGAGGCAGGTGGGTTTCTGTGAGTTCGAAGCCAGCCTGGTCTACAGAGCGAGTTCCAGGGCATTTAGGGCTATTACACAGAGAAACCCTGTCTTGAAAAACAAAACAAAACAACAACAAAAAAACATGTTTAACAAAATAACGACTGTTGTTCAAGTCTTGATAATTGTCTCGGTTTATACTCAGATGACTAATATGCGCAGTCTTTGTGGTTGGCTTGTCTACATAATTTGTACATCTGAACTGGTCCCTGAAACATATGACTGATGACATAGTATCATTTCTCTAAGGATGCTTACCATCGTGAGAGAACTGTGGTATTATGAATTTGTTTGTTAGATATTCTGCTAGACCCATTTATGCCAGTAGTTTTCAAAGCCCATCCCTTAGACCAGGAGCATTAATAGTATCTGAGATGCAGAAAATGCAGATTAGGGCCAGAGAGAACGTTCAGCAGGCAGAGGCACTTGCTGCACAGGTCTGGCGACCTGAGTTTGATTCTTGGAACCCACAGAAAGGGGGAAGGAGAGAAGTAATTCCACAAAGTTGTCCTCTGACTGCCATGGTGTGTGCCCACACATGCACATCATGTGCTTGTGTGCTCATACACACATAAATAATAATAATGATGATGATGATGATAATAATAATAATAATTACTACTGATAATGATGATGATGATGATAAATAAAAAGAAGCGTCAGGAGAGATGGCTCAGCAGTAAAGAGCACTTACTGTTCTTCCAGAGGACCTGAGTTCAGTTCCCAGTACCATGAGGGGTGGCTCACTTCTGGCTATTGTGGACCCCTGTATACGTCTCGCAAACACACACACACTGAATTAGAATTGAATTATAGTGAGAGTGAGCCCCTAATGGCCATCCTTGTCTTAGTAGGTCTATCAATGCAACCTATGGCTTGAGAAACAGCAATTCATGGCCTAAGTGAACACTTGCTACCTTTGTCCACTGAATTTAGATCAGCACCTAGCTTTAGAACAGTAAGTATCTTGGCTATATTGTGCATCTTTGTTCATCATGGTTCCTATGGAGACGGTGGATCTCCTCCTCTTTGTTTTTGACTGTTAGGAATTACACAGGCGTGAAGCTTTGTTCACCATCTTGGGCCTGCCTTCCTGGGTCTCTGTTTCTTTCTCACCTTTATCTTACCTTTGCTTTAATCTCTTCCATACAATTATTTGGAAAGATGATGCATCGAATAAACGAATGTGTTCATTGGTATGGGAAATAAACGAAATCCCTAATACTATTTCCTGGCACTAGTTCTCAGCTTGTTCATTTTGTGTGCAAAGTCAAATTTTCACTGGAGATGAGATGCTCTCAAGAGACTCTATAAGACACAGGTTTAAATAACTGAGCTCATTTGGTCTGATCGCACCCTCATCCTTACATCTTCCTAGTACAAAGTGATCCGTTAGCTTCAATACATTGAAACCAAGAAGCTTTCTGCCCCTCACAGACAGCATCTCTCCCTAATTGCACTGAAATTGTCTTCCAGGATTCCCTCGCCATCAAGGCATTCCTTTTGACCTTGCAAAATCATGCCCACCTGATGGCTTTATCAATACACTGGATGCCAGATGTGATTGCCAACGATGACTTGTTCTTAAAAATGCCTTCGTTTAGGGAGGGTGATGCCGAAGGTCACGTGGCATTTCAGGGGAAGTCTAGCTGCCAGCATCCACTCTCTTAGAGGGCTCTAGTCTGACTCACCTTGCAAAGATACCTTAATGAACAAAGTCAGGACGGAGCATGCTGCCTGCCACATCAGCAGGGTGACTGACAAGGCTCTTACAGTTGCCTTTTAGATGACACTTTTATCACAGCTTAATTATGTCACATCTGTACACATATAGCACACACATTTAATAAGCGTCACATGCCCCTGTATGTTTCATAATGAAGTTTGGGGGTCCAGTACATAATTAGATAAACAAATGAAGACTAATTTTCTTACATTTAATTTTTACCCAGCCCACAATGGTTAATAATTTACGAGATACAAATGACTTAAAACTCCAAATGCCTTCTCTGCCTGCTCTCATGTGGGCGCGATCGTGAGCAGATCCCACAGTATTGACTGCTCATTTGTACCAGAAATGACCCCAGAGAAAACAGTGTTCAATGTGAGCCGAGCTTTAATAAAAGGAGCGGCAGACTCTGGAGGGATTTTTATATTTCCATATAATCCCAGGATCATTTGTCTGAAGCTGTTTCTGAATTATTCATACCGACTGTAGCTCTCTCAGATATTGGATGGGAGCAGTTTCTATGCGAGGGTCTTTTTTCATGGCGTTTTAAAAATAGAACATTTTTTTTTTCCTATTCCAGATAGCTCTTAGGTAGTTCCGGGTGAGTTATATTAGCAAAACATTAAACATTAAGAGGCTGTTTGGGGGCTAATGCTAAGACTCCTCTAGGTAAAAGAGAAGAGAATTGGAATGGAAATGAACTATTCTTGGGGAAGTGTTCGCTTTGGCTCAGCTTTGGAAAATCTGGGTTGTCTCCTAGTGTATTTACGAGAGGGGAGTCAACATTTATTTTCATTCATTGCAATCTTCACGCCAGTAAATTGGATTGAAGGGATTTACTCTGCAGATCCTATTGTTCTTATGCCCCATTTGACACCAAGCCTTGCATCAGCTTTCAAGAGAAAAGCAAAGCTCTGTAGGGAGGCCTCCAAGGGTAGGAGATAGGTTCCCTCCCTTCATACACTTCCCACAACCTGCTGCACTCACTCACACCCACCCATGCCTGGGCCCTTTATATTCTCTCCTGAACCAGGGAGAGTCTCTCTTGCTTTTCTGGACATGGATCCCTTTGCCTAACACGCCCAGCACAGCCAACCTAACAACACCTTCTTCCTGCTTTTCTTCCATTTCAATCCTTTAAATGAGTTCACATTCCCACTCCCCAGGGGTTGTGGCTGGGGGTGGAACACCCCTCTCCACCCAAGAATCAACCTTGAGCTAAGAATGGAGGCAGTTTCTTGAGAGTGACTCCAGGTAGGGAAGTAGATAGATGCTAGAGGAATGCAGAGAACTGATGTGTATCATGCTATGATCTGTTTACCAGGCAGGACCCTGATGAGAAGTCATGCAGAGTTAGGCCAGCCTGGGAAGGACCAGCTAAGGAGTGCACTGCAGCTCTGTTAATGGCCTAATGGCCGAGGGCTGGGACTAAAGGCTGTTTTTAAAAGCACAGAGTGGACCCTGGGAGTCTGGTCTGAGCTGTGCTTTGAACAGATGACTGCAGAGAATTGCAGATAAGCTCAGCATGGCCCACAGACATGTGTTGAAGAAGCAAGAGCCAAGGAAGACATTTATGGGGCACCAGGAGCATCTGTTGCATTGCACCCCCAACCCCATGCACATGCATATGCAAAAACCCTGGGTGTTGAATGTCTCCAAGGAGGGAACTGCTTATCTGTCCTGATAATACCCTCTAGTTAATATTGTAGCACCAGGACATAGGTACTCATCAGCCAACTTTGCCAAAGCAGCAAATGATTGAATGACTCTCAGACCCACCTGACCTTGATCTCTGATCTCTCTCCTAAATGTATCACTAAAGTGCCTCCTTCCTTCCTTCCTTTCTAACTAGCTTTCATAGTTCAGATTCATATACGTGTTTCTGAATGACTACCCTTGTATTTTTATATCCCTACCCTGAAAGCCATATGGCAGCCTGTCCAATCCACTTTTCTGCAGGTACCCCTCAGTCAGACTTTTCAGCTAGAGGAGGTTACAGTATGGGGTGTGTGGGCAAAAAGGTGCAAGGATGGGAGAGCATTGGGGCATCTTCCTGCTTCCTCTCTAAAGTTCTGGAATGGGGTGGCCAAAGTCCTCAGAGGTCTGGCTTTCTGGAAGCAGCAGAATGTCTCTTCTACAGGGAATTTGCCCAAATCCACAGTGAAGGCAGATGTCTGCTGTCTAGCTTGGTAGTGTGGAAGCCACTGTACTCTCTTAACCAAGCCTCATTTTTGCAAGTGTCCAAGCTTCGATGCCAGACAGCCTGTTCTTTGGCGGCCAGGGTATCCTGCCAGAGCTCTAGCCAACTTGGCCCAAGCCTCCTACTTTGGCTTGATTGGGTGGACAGTGTCCTCAGAATTGCTGCAGCCTTACTCGCCAATCTTCTCCAACCCTGATCTCCCACCACTGCATCCAGCCTGCTTTATCCCCTACCCTTCTTCTCCCTCCCCATCTATCATCTATGGCATCATATCTCTCATGATCAGGGTTCTCGGAGAGCTCAGCCAAGTCACTTAGCTGTTCTGGTCTCAGTTTCTATCTGAAAACAAAACAAAACAAAACAAAACAAAACAAAACAAAACAAAACAAAACAAAAGGAATTTAAACTAAATGATTGCTAAAACTCCTTCCAAATTTGGCATTCAAATTCTGTGACTTGGGGCTGTTCCCACCAGCCACAGAGAACTCATTTCTAGGTTTGTCAACCTGAATGTGCTGAACTCCAAATGGTACAAAATCCTCCCAGGGCCCAGAGGCACACGAGGTGGGCAGCAATGACACCTACCCCGAGGACCCACCATGTGATGCTCATGAGTGTCCTGAAAAGGCTGTGAATCAGGTCATGTTGGCATTAGTGGAGGTTGTGTTGTGCTCAGAAGTAAGTGCTAAGCTGGAGACAGCTGTTCGTCTGACAATGCAGGGCCTTCCTTTTTTTGGAGATCCTGGTCTCCACTGTCACACTGTTTGAGGACCACGGCATTATAGGGGTTAATGTGGTTCTGACATACCCTCCACTATAGGTAACTGTGATTCTGTACCCAAAGAGAACATAGGCATCAAATCTAGACTGAAAACCTTATCAAATACAAGCCTGCCATTCACTGTGTGTGGTTATTTTTACTTCTTTGAATCCCACGTTCTTCATTTAAAACAAGTGGCTAATACCCGCTTTTTAAGAATTATATGGAATTAATTCCATAAATAGTAACAGTATTTACCGTGGACCAGATCATTATGTTTGTGGAGAAGGGACACAAAGGAAATCAGATGTAACCATTGCTTCACCTCCTTCAACTCGAATTCCAGTAAGGGAGCTAGAAATAATAATGATAATATAGTCTGAAAATGTAACAATAAATAAAATGAATTACTCATTTTCATAGAAACACTGTGGGCAAATCTCAATAAAATTTATCTTCCGTCTCCTTCCTCAGTAGGAAAAAAATCTACAGCTGGAAGATTACCTAAGATGGCACATTACAGGCCACTGCCACTGCAGTGCAGTCTGGACGTTCTGCACACAAGCTGATGACTCTCATACTTCATATTTACAGACAGGAATTATTTTGAGTCCCACAATAGTAAGTCATTTTCATAACCTTGAGTCATTAAGAAAAGGTGAAATGCTATTCAAGAAACAAGGAAATGCAGAATATATTTTAGAAAAGTTTTTTGATCGCCAAATACCTAACTAGGACCTCTATATCACACCCTCCCTTCCCAAGGCTCATAGATCATTGCTGAAGAGGGCACAGACAGATTGTAAGAGCCAGAAGTGGTGGATGACTACACTGTGACAGTATTTTCAGGACACAGCAGGGCAGCTGCTCATATGAACTCATAGCAGTCATGACAGCATGTACAACTCCCGCATAAGCTCAAGCCAGACAAAACATCACTGTGAAAAGGGAAGAGGGAATGAAGTTCCACCCTTAGCTGTTGGCAGCTGATAGCTGCTGGGAGAGATGGAGGAGTCAGCTTTCTCTAAGGATGGGACTCTCTGGTAGGTCAACCAAGCTCTAGTGGACAGGCACACATCCAACAGTGTGGTAGAATATCATTTGAAGGTGTGTCACTTTTGTTTATGTTGCATTTGTTTAACTCTGTGGAGCTGTGTTACTGTGCCTGTCTAAGACACCTGATGGTTTAATAAAGAACTGAACGGCCAATAGCAAGGCAGGAGAAAGGATAGGCAGGACTAGCAGGCAGAGAGAATATGTAGAAGGAGAAATCTGGGTAAAGAAGTAGTCGGAGAAGGAGGAGGACTCCAGGGGCCAGCCACCCAGCTACACAGCAAGCCAAGGAGTAAGAGTAAGATTTACAGAAATAAGAATGGGAAAAGTTCAGAGGCAAAAGACATACTGGTTAAGTTTAAGCTAAGAAAAGCTGGCGAGAAACAAGCCAAGCTAAGGCCAACCATTTATGATTAAGAATAAGCCTCCATGTGGCTTATTTGGGAGCTGGGTGGTGGGCTCCCACAAAAAAGCCAAAACAACCAACAACACGATAGTATAGGAGCAGCACAAATTGGATTTGATGGGCTAATCTATCCATAGATTTTATGGATAGAAAATGGGAGATGTTTGGGGAATATGGCAGAGGGAGTGAATATGATCAAAATATATTTTATGAAATTCTCCAAGAACTAATAAATTTTTTAACATCAAAATATAAAGTTCTGAAACAAATTTAATTATAGTCTTAAGCAGGTCTGATGTAGTTGTGAAAATGTTGTAGACTCATATCTAAACTTATTTTAGGAAAAAAAATGAGATAAAAATCCTTACAAATATGGGTTGGGGTGTAATTCTGTGGCAGTCATGTGATAACTGAACATGTGTGAAGCCTCTGGGTGCAATCACCAGGACAACACACACATGTAAACACAAACACGTACATGCGCGCGCGCGCGCGCACACACACACACACACACACACACAATCTTTATAAATCATCTTTTATGTGTTATTAACTAACCTTCCCTTAATCAACTATCTCAAGTGACCAAAAATTCTCCACTATAATAGGATAGATGCCCATGGCATTATAAAAGCCCAAAGTTATTAAGTTCATGAAGACCTCCTATAACTAATTGAGCTGTGTGCCTTTTGAGAATACTGGTTACTGTATCTATTTATTCTTCACTCTTTTGTTCAACAAAGATGGCTTGGTCCTCTAATCTATGGTAGCCATTGCTTTGGGTACAGAAGATGGGACAGCGACCAACATACATTGTATTTACTTTTGTAATTCAGATAACTTGTCCAACAGCTAAGGAATGAAAATGAATGTAGAGGGAGAATTGCTAAACTATATGAGTATTAAGTGAAAAGTTATAGTGGGTGCTTTTGTGATTACTCAAGTGAATCTTTCGCATTCAGTGTCTATTTTTCTAGGTGCACAGGATCTACCAGTCACATGTGCCTGTGACAGCATCCGTGGGTCTGTGTCTAGCATCCATTTTGCTAACTAAGTGATGTCAGGACAAGTCTAGTGCTGTGACTCCAGGGTCAGCTGTGATGGCAGTTTCCTAGGAGATTGGTTCCTTGGTTACACTTCAATGACTCCATAATTTTTTCTTATTAGTTTTGGCTCCACTTTAGAGGGTAGTGTCAAGCAGTGACTTGTGGAGGCACTGTAGGAGGGAACACAGACTGCCAGGACTGATCAGTGTCCCACATGCAAAGAGGAGCCTTAAGTCGTTGTGGTGACATGGGGATGGGGTGAATGCACATCCTATGTTTTAAGTCAGAATTAAATATTTAAACCATTTATGAATTACTTCCTATAGTTATACCTTAATCACTTTGATTAGCCAGTCTGTGTCAGCCCTTTTCCCAGGTGAAGGTTTCTTCCCTCCCCTGTTGACATATCCAAGCTTGGAGAGCCTCTCCAGAAGGGAGCTGCCTCATTGCTCTACCCCTGGCCTTTCTCCATCTCCTCTGCTTCAGTTCTAGAGACTTGTCCACTAGCGGTCAAAGCACACGCTTTCCCAATAGAGAAATGCTCCTTTGGTCTACCATGTCTGGGAGCTCCAAGCAAAGTCTCTTTGGATTGGAAGTCTGAGTCTGAAGTTGGGAAATGCAACCCTCTTTATAGTCAGAGTGTGGTCCTGTGGTCACAACTGCCTGATGCCTTGTGGTAGCCACTGGTCACGTTCAACACTTTCGTCTCTGACACATACCTAGATTTCTTATTTTTCACATTTTCCTTTTGATCATCCCTCTCCTTTCTCTCTCTCTTCTCTTCTTTTTCTTTTCCACACGACTCTTTCCCCTTCATGTTTGTTTTCCACCTCCACCTCAGTTTTTTATCCTTCCCTCTTTCAGATCCAGTGTGGCTGAGACGCTGTAAGAAATGAAGCAGAAATTGCCTCCACTAGGCACTAGGGGCCAGTTTCTTCAGTGATTCTTGTGAATGATGTTTCTAGACAGTTTCCAATGAAGGGCAATGACCATTGGTCATTTATTCTTGCCAAACACGTAGGTGATGAAGATCCCACCTGTCAACTTTAAGAACTTTAGAGATGGCACATAATGCTTCTAGATATTAACATTGTCTTTGTCTGGCTTTTTGTAGGCTTGGTTTACAAAAGGTTTGATCACAAGAAATTATGTGGAAGACAATTCTCTGTCTCTGTCTCTGTCTCTCTGTCTCTCTCTCTCTCTCTGTGTGTGTTATATAAGGTCATTTTCATATAATATACTTCGAGCATATTCTCTCTAAATCTGTCCCTCCTGCTTCCTTCTCCCCATTCTCTTAGAACAAGTTTGCCTTAACTTTGGCATGATGAAACAAATACTGCCAGTAAGTTTCCAGTCGTTCACAATAGCTTTAACATGTCAATTTCATTTTACTTTCCTACAGATTATTGTGTGAACTCAATACCAGAGGTCTTAAATCTAAATTTTAATTCCAGAAGCCAGATACTACTTTACAAAAGTGAAATAATTCTAAAATCTTCAAAAATATGTATTATTCATGCACCCAAACAGCACAGACAGCAGATGGACATCAACAAACATTTATTCAGTGATTTGCAGATAATTTCTGGAGTAGTGAAATTTGGCTCTTTTGTCTAGTGTTAAAATTGACCACACCGTTTGGAAAATTGAATTGTTGTTATAACATACACACCTGAAAACGATGTCAGAGTTGAACATAAGCCTTCTCATTTCTAAATGCACTCATGTGTTTAGCACTTTACACCTTTTCACAGCCTTCTGGCTTCATCTGGTTTCCTATGTGTTTTCATTTAATATTTCTTTAGCTCTACTATGTGGTAGATCATTTATGGTAACAAATTGGGTTCTCTTTTGGACGTATTTCAAAGTTTATTGCGAAACTGCAGGTTTTTGTTGTTTTTAGGTTTATGAGTAAAATGGGGTGTGGCCAAGGAAGAGCTAATTCAGGAGGAAGACTTCCTGATGGAAGTGGGCCTTGAAGGACAGCTATGAAGAGGAGCTGTGGGGGAGTCATGGACAGGGGAGGGGAGAGTCTTCAGCTGAGCAGAGGAGAGGCGTTGCACAGTGTACTTCAGGAGCAATGAACAGACCCACTTGATGGCTCATAGAGACACTGGGTAAGTGAGCAGGGGAGAACCCCTTTCTGGAGAGCCTTGAACACCAGGCGAGGCAGACTGAACTTGATCAATATTTTTAAAAACAAAAGCATGAGAACGCCAGGGTTTTCATGAAGTTGGCTCTGGTCCTTTTGTAGGAAGGTGGTGAAGGGAATGGGTAGACAGGGTTCTTGGGGCCCAGCTTTTGTTTTACACACTCATAAGTAGATGCATTGTTTCTTTAAGAAGGTTCCTGGTGCTAAAAATAAGCACAGAAACCAGTGCCACAGTCAATAAAAAGTCAAAGGCTTTTGAGTACATCTGGGGCTTAGTTACTAAAAGGAAGCCAAGTGGGCCTTACTAGACTGCTTTTCATGCTCTTGAGTCTTTATAGCTCATACCTGGATGCTTTAGCTATGGACTTGGTGCTTCAAAACAGCAGATAATCTCAAAGCCAGCTAGCTATGTTTAACTTTGTGGCACTGCCTGATCTTTCCACTGGTGAATTTACCTTTCTAATTGTGTTTTGCTTAGTCCAATGCCAACGCTAGTTTGCATTCCTGTAACACAAGGCTGAGCAGGAGGAGGAGGGGGAGAGAGTAAGCAGAAGAAATGAAGAGGAGGGTTGTTGTCTGGGGAGCTGGCTCGGGACATGGAATTAGACACACATAACTTGCTCTGAGGACAATCCCCTCATAGGTAATTACAATCAACCAGGGTCTAGAAAGCTGACTATTCCTTTGACAAGCTGTGGTAGGTCTGCTCCAAATAAATGTATTTACAAGTGGCTGCCTTTAAAATTCATGAGTGTAGGATTGTATTTCTCACCTCTGTGTTGCAGTTATCTGTTTCTGGTGACTGACTTTGTTGCCTAAAAACAAACAAACAAACAACAGCAAAATATTAAATGTTTCTGGTCAAAGGAAGCCCTAGGTGATGTGGCTTGTTAAGCAGCCATTTATCTTTTCATAATGTAAGTAACAGGCTTATGCTAGCCTATTAGTGGGTGTAAAGTACAACTATGAAGGCATTCTAGCAAAACCATCCTGACTAAGGCATTACATCATATGGCTAAGGCATTACATCATATGGCTAAGGCATTACATCATACGGTCTTGGCGGAAATGTGTGTCTAAGGTAGAGACAGAGATACAGCAGCATAAAAAGGAAGGATTTCCTTCTTTCTTTGTCAAACATCTGCAGGATTCCTGGTGATCCACCTTCAGATCTCCAACGCTGTTAGTTTCTTAGGTCTCTCTCTCTCTCTCTCTCTCTCTCTCTCTCTCTCTCTCTCTCTCT
>CABHPR010149869.1:1008-12450 GCA_902168415.1 Peromyscus melanophrys
TTTCTTACAGCTGAATTGTTCTTACAAACTTAAAGCAGAAAGTGAGTTTGGGGAGAAGTAACGCCTCGCATTCCTATTTCTCTGCTGCTAAAGCGAAGTCCCTCTGATTGGTTCCCTTGGAGACTGAAGGGGTTATTAGTGTGTTTTCCCACAATAATCAACATATTGCTTACTTGCTGAAGAATATGTTCCTGACGCTGTTGATAATTTTCATGGCCAGTTAATAGAGTCATACATAGTTTTCCAGAACAGAGTTAACTGTGGCTTGGTGTGGAAGAGCGGAGCACCAAGTTTATGGTTAGAGGACAGAAGTCTTACATTGGGAAGAACCTTGAATCACAGTTGCCCAGGCTCTTCAGTGTCTTTCTTGATGAACTTAAGGAAATGCAGAGCGCTCAGCCTGCATGCCTCTGGGGGGGATGTTCAGAGGCCCAGAGAAAAGCTGGGGTCAGCGATGCCCCGTTCTGAAATCACAAGCTGGTTTCATGCCCTGCACCAATGCCAACCAGGCATTAAAGCTGTCAGAATCACTTTCCTGACATGGGTTGCTTAGAGGTGCTAGCTAGTGGACGTTGTGAGCAGAGGCGTGTGAGGCTGATCCCTAGGGGCCAGTACAAGTGGCTGTGTGCGGCTGGGACAGAGAAAGGGAGCTGAGGCCGGAAGGTCAAGAACTTGGGTCCTGTCTCTTAGGGCAGAGTGAATCACCCATCGCGTTTACTGAAAGACTGTTTGCACCGACCTGCAGGAGCTTTGAGACTAAAACATGAAATTGAAAATGTGTTTTAAAAAAATGTTCTTCTGCATTCTAGCTATAAGCCTATAGTGGAATACATTGATGCCCAGTTTGAGGCCTACTTGCAAGAGGAATTGAAAATTAAACGTTCTCTCTTCAACTACCATGACACAAGAATTCACGCCTGCCTTTACTTCATCGCCCCCACGGGACATTCACTGAAGTCCCTGGACCTGGTCACCATGAAGAAGCTAGACAGCAAGGTACTGGATGTGGCTCCATCCCTCGGTCACCGTTTCTCTAAGGCCCCAGGTTATTTTCTGGAATGCATGTAGCTGGGTTTTGTTAATGCTTTCTTTCTTCCTAGATAATGGAGATTGAGTTTGGCCAAATAAGATGTGCTGAAAATCCTCTTCTGAGTGTTAGTCAGGAGAAGATAAAACTAGCCCACGAAACTACACTTAGTTCTTAAATTGGAGACAGGAATACAAGCACGACATTTATTTGCCCTCCTGGAGCTCTATAAAGCGCTGGCTTTAATTTGAATTTAGAGCGGTATCAGATTTTAACATTTTGCCTGCTTGAGGACACTCAGCCTTTCCGATTTTAAAACTACACTCACCTCAACAGAAAATAAAGTCCACGTTTCATTTTTGGCCCTAGGCCTGCCATGTTTGTAGCCTCTGTCTTTACAGCTCTTGAAGGAAGGGCTCTTTGGTGTGATAAAATCTGATGTCCAATTTTGTAATTAATTCAGTTTTCTGTTTTGAAATAAACAGAAAGCAATATGTTCTGAATGAGATGTTACAAAGGGTACCAAGAACAACCACAGACTGCCCCGTGGTACCTTCTCCTAGACTCTAACCCCCTTTTGTACTCAGTGGAGAGTCTTACTGGATGATAAAAGCCTTAGGATGTGTATTGGGTGCTACCCCCCACCCCCAAAAAAAACAACTGTTTAAAAGATTCTTTCTCTGCCAAGAACTAAAGCATAGAGAGAATGTTCAGCAATCAACCTGTCCCCAAGGCTCCTTTCTGGACCAGCCAGGCTCCTTGGGCTTCTAGCATCCAAGGGCGTGGTGCTTTACAGAAAGACACTCTTCTGGTCTTATAGCATTATTATTATTAAAATTATTACTATATTATTACTATTATAACTACTACTACTACCACCACCACTGCCGCCGCCACCACCCACCCACCCACCCACCATCACCACCCACCACAACCAACCACCACCAACCACCACCACCACCACCACCACCACCACCACCACCACCACCAGAGGACTCTGCAAGGATAAAAGACATTCTTCCTCATCCTGTTCAATTCTCTGAACAATTTCTGAGAGTTTTGCCTTGCCGCTGCTCTGGTGGTGGCAGATCCCATGTGGGGAGGGCTGCTCCCCTCAGAAACAGGCAGGCTCTTCTGCTCTCCAAGTATCCCTTTGTTAGAGACATTCTGAAGAAAGGAGAGGGGTGTGCCTTTCTATCTGAGAGTTGAAAAGGAAAAACTAGAGGCCAAACAAACACAGACACCACAAACAAACCGAAGAGTCCAACTGTAAAGCGGAGTAAACCTTCAGACAACTTGGTCATGATGCTGTCCGAGAGCCAGGTGGCATCTTTCTGTGCCGTTAATTCAGTTTCTTTTACAAAGAAAGGGAAGGGTTAGGCAGTTATGATCATCCTAGAAGAGTGTAAGTGCCTCTGCCCATGTGATGGTTGGGTGTCTATCTACCCTGGTCGGTTTGGCCGAGAATCCATGGCTGGATGTTGTTTTGTCCGTGTTGATATCATCTCAGTCTGGAGCATGTGCGCGAGGTAGTCGGCAAGCACATCGGAGGGAGGGCTTTGCCCCTTGGGTTCTGATCAGGCGCTTCCTCTGCCATCAGGGATGCTCCCCTTACCTGGAGGAAGCCCGAGCCCATGGGGGTTGTTTGGGAGGAGAGAGAGACAAAGACAAAGACGTTGTCAGCACGTCTCTCACTCTGGTTTATCAGGAGTTTCTGATTTGGCCCTTGGGGGAGAACAACAAAAAATTCAAATGTGACTGAAAGACAGTGAGCCCCTGAGCTGGGGCGGAGAGGCTAGTCTAGATACAGATGTCAGTACCATTCACTAAAACCCCTGTGAACCCCTACAAGGAAGAAGAGGGAGAATGTTCATCTTAAATCATGAACTAAAAAAAAAAAAAAAGTCATTTCTGTCATCCCAGCACTCAGGAGGTGGACACAGGAGAATCAGTCCCAACCAGCCTGAGCACAGAGTGGGTTTGCAGCCGGCTACGTGAGACCCTCTTTCGAAAAGACAAGCAAACTGTGTCCTCTGGACAAGGTTAGGGAGTTGGAAATAATGTCCTACCTTGGGGCTTTGCGCCTGCCTTCCCAGGTGCCCTGGGCTCTTACCCTGGGCTGACTGCCATTAATGTCAAACTCTGAATGCTCCCATCTTTATGCAGCTGAGACTCAGGAAGTGAGCCTTGCTGTTTTTGAGCCAGGGCCGCATGTAACCCACGCCAGCGTCAGACTTACCGTGTAGCTGAGGACGGCCTGGGATGCTTCACCTCCTGACCCTGCTTCCTTAGTGCTGGGATTATATGTGTGTGCCACCATGCTCAAGTGAGCCTTGATTTTGAGACTGAAAAGGTCGTTTGATTGAAAACGGTTTTCAAAAGAATTAAAAGAATTAACTCTGAGTTTGGAAATTTAAAACATAGGTAATGAAAAAATACTGTATTTTATTTATCATTTTTTCACTTTGGTTTAATACTTGAATCCCCCAGAAACTTTCGGGTCATCAGAAGAAAGGAAAGGGGGTCCTGCATAGCACCGATGATACTCTGCTTTCACAGTGCTTTGTGGACATGCAAAAATCAAGCCCCTGAAAGGAGCGGCTGTCTATTCCAAGAGTTGCCTGACTTCCTTGCTGCCACTGTTTGTCACAGAGTGCAAACACTTCCTTTTACTCTGTAAAGTGAGAGGCGGTGCAGGAGAGGAAATTACCAGTGTCAGTGTGGGATTCGAGGAAGTCAGCGTTCAGAGGGTGAGCGAAGACGATGCTGTGGCTGAATCTCACGTCTTAGGAAGCCTGATTGTCAGCGTAGCCTGCGTTCATTCCTCTTACAGTGGTGCCCTGCAGCTTTGGTTTCGTGGCCGTGTTTTTCACTGTCTAGTTGTCTTTCCTGCAGCGGGATTGTGTGATCATGGACATGCTTGCTTTGCAGGTGAACATCATTCCAATAATTGCAAAAGCTGACACCATTGCCAAGAACGAGTTGCACAAATTCAAGAGTAAGATCATGAGTGAACTAGTCAGCAACGGAGTCCAGATCTATCAGTTCCCCACAGATGAGGAGACGGTGGCCGAGATCAATGCGACGATGAGTGTAAGTCGTCAGTCAGCTGGGGACCGGAGGGAGGCCTCCTGGAAAGCTTGTGTAGTGGCAGTGTGGCAGAGGAGCTGGAAAAGCCTGCACTGAGGTCTTCAGTGGGACTCCAGCTCTGCTGTGGCCACCAGTCATTTAACTAGCCGCTGCCTCAGTTTCCCCAGCTGTCAAGTGGGAAGGATAGGCAGGATTATTTCAGCTTTCTCTCTCTCCACTCTGATTTCTATGGGGAGTCCTCTAGGAGTGTGACACGGGTCTAGGACCTCATACAAAGCAGCTCAAGGGAAGGAGCCCATACTCTGTCCCCTTGGCAGAAATCTGGCTGCCTGCCTCCCTCCCTTTGCCTCGGTGCTGGTTTCTCCTCTGTGCTGTTTCCCTGTGCTTTCCTGAATCTGTAGGTAAACCCGAAGGTGAGGGATGCTGCCCAGGGCAGCGAGGTAGCTGTCAGGAGATAAATGAGCTGTCTCAGCCCTTTTGTTGTTTTCAGGACCAGGTCTTCTCTAGCCCAAACTCAAAGTATAGCCAAGGCTGGCTTTAAACTCTTGATCCTCCTGCCTCAGCCTCTTGAGTACTAGCTAGGGTTATTGGCATAAATCAGCATGAGTGGATCAATTGGGGTTTTTTTTCCCCCAACCATAATTTATTTACCTGGGGGAGTTATAACTACTTTTCTTTTTAGATTAATTTTTAGTGTACAAAAATAATGGATTTCAAAAGTCTGTGTCATATTTTGCTCATGTTAACCCCTACTTGTGGAGAGCCGAGGAAGCCCTGAGTGAGTGTGTAAGGAGCTATTGAAATCTTGAGGGGATGTGTATTGTTGGCATGGGGGTGACAATATCGAAGACCTATGCCTCAGTTCCATAAGAATGGCAATGCTGTTGCCACCCCCCCCCCCCCACCTACCCTCTGCCCCCTCCCCTGCTTGAACCATGAACTCAGAGGGATGGCAAAGCCTTTCTCTAGTCTAAGTGTGAATGTTGACAGTGTGTTCAAGTACAAGTGTAACTAACAATTGACTATGGTGTGCAAAAACTAGCAACTGCCGCTTCTTCTGAGGTTTACTGCTCACTACAGGGACCTCCACCCACCCCCTCCCCTGTACTGTACACAATCAGCTAGATGAGGTTCCGGCAGAGCAGAGCAGTAGGTGTGGCTCCGTCAGCGTGCACAGCCTACCTGACCCAGCTTTGCTGTGTGTCTGTCCTTTCTCAATTGCCCCAGTTAGGACAAGATGCCAAGCCATGTTGAACACCGTACCAACTTAGCAATTTTCTTCCTTCCCTCAAAATCTCCTCTGCTTCCATATCACACACACATTTGTATCTAGGGTCCCATACAGGAGGAAACATGAGCTACTTTGTTACTTCCTCCCCTCTCTTGCTACACACTCCTCTCCCTTTCAGCCTGTTTCTCCCCAGTTTACAGGCCCCTCACCATTTTCCTGTCATATCTGTGTATTCTTTTTTTTTTTTTCAAGACAGTGTTTCTCTGTGTAGCTTTGCACCTTTCCTGGAACTCACTTTGTAGACCAGACTGGCCTTGAACTCACAGAGATCTGCCTGCCTCTGCCTCCTCAGTGCTGGGATTAAAGGTGTGCACCATCACCGCCCGGCTCTGTGTATTCATTATTAAATCTAGACCTGGAAGTTGTTCCTGTCACATTGAATGGGGACTATTTCCTGGATTCATATGTCAGAATGTTGTCTGGATAGGTCCCTTTCTCCTTGCCTACAGCGTTTCAGATTTGGGATTTGAGAAAAGAATGTGTTCTCCTTCCTATACTGTGAGAGATTGATTAGGAAAAAATTAAATATTTATTTTATTTTTAGCTGAGGCTGGTTGGCACATGCCTTTAATCCCAGCACTTGGGAAGACAGAGGTAGGCATATCTATGTGATTTTGAGGCCAGTCTGGTCTACATAGCAAGTTTCCGGCCAGCCAAGGCTACATAATCAGCCTCGTCTCAAAACAAAACAGAATTATTTTTAATTATGTGTATGTGTGTGTGTCTGTATGTGAGTATGTGCATTGGAGAGCAGAGGCTTTAGATCTGGAGTGGTTGTGAGTTGCCCCTCACCCTCTCCCCCCCCAAAAAAAATGGGTTCTGGGAACAGAACTCTGGTCCTCAGTAAGAGCACTGCACTGATTTGTAACTGCTGAGCTGTCTTGATATACCCTGGACTAGGAAACTCACACAAAATGCCGTGTGTGCATCCTGAGCTGTAGATGCTGCTAAATTCTGTGTGGAAGAAGATTCGTTGTGAAAACCTTCTATCCCTTTCAACAGTGGACAGGGAACCATAAACCGTAATTCTCAAAGCAGCCATTTCAGATCTCCTTGCACCTGTGTGCTAGTGGAAAGCAGTTTTCTCCCCCACAGCCAGGATGTAGCCATAACTACCAGATAACCCAGTGTGGAAGAGTCCGTTGTCTTGGACACCATACTATCTCTGCTTGAGCTAAGCTTGGGTGCAAAGCTGGAGCCAGTGTTTTGGGCTAAAGTGTTTTTCTGACTTGAAATTTGTGTGTTGATGAGCCATCTGAATTAGTCCTGGAGCTAGAGGCTCAGCTCAGTGGTCAGCTCACACCTAGCACATGCAAGGCCTTGGGTCCCACCCCAGTTGTGAAAAGCCAGGAAGTAGAACGGCCGTGTTCAGTAGAAATACAATGTAAACCAGGTGCAGTCCATTCGGACCTCACCAATGTGACACTTCCATGGCAGGTCTTTGGAATCCAGTGTATACTTCTGACTACCAAAACCTTAAGTCAGAGTTCACCTTCATCAGAAACAACTGATCTGCATTTACATGTCATGAAATTACAGTCAAGAGGCAGACCATGTATTCATTATTCCTAACATGCTTTAAAGTTTTTCAATACGAAGACAGTTGCCCAAGATAGTTTTTCTTAAAATTTGCATTGCCTTCATAAAACTGTTTTCTTTTCTTTTAAGGATTTGATTTGAGCTCAAAGCTAAATGAAATGCAAACTCCTACCAATCAATGAATTTAATATTTAATGGGAAGATAGTTTGCATTGCTTTCATTTTTTAATTTAAATGTGAATCAATTAAAAAGTAAATGAAATTTAAAAGTGATCATCTTGATCCCACAAGCCATATATATTTCAGAAGATTGGCTTATTTTTATTTTGTGTGTATGGGTGCTTTGTATATGTACCATGTGCATGCAGTGCCCATGGATACCAGAAGAGGGCATCAGATTTTTGGGAACTGGAATTACAGATGGTTGTTAGCCACCACCATGTAGGTGCTGGGAACTGAACCTAGGTTCCCTGGAAGAGCAGCCAGTGCTCTTAACCACTAAACCATCTTTCCAGTCCTCCACAAGCCATGTTGGAAGTATCCTATGGACACAGGTTATGGGTGGCAGCTGTGAGAGATGGCGAGCAGCTCAAGTTGGTCCTTAAATCTAGTTTGTATTTGATTGCGGAGTATACTTCATGAAGGGCATCCGCCCAACCACAGGGACCCCCATCCTCCTTCATGTGACCACCTTTCTCTAGGGAAAGACGTTCCTCTCTAGCAGGGAGAGTGATGGGGTCAGGGGAGGCTGTGATTGGAGCCGCCGAGGTAACCGCTTGCCTCTTCTGTTGCCTGACAGGTCCATCTCCCCTTCGCGGTGGTTGGCAGCACCGAAGAAGTGAAGATTGGCAACAAGATGGCCAAGGCCAGGCAGTACCCCTGGGGTGTGGTGCAGGGTATGTCTTGTCACATTAGGGACCCTCATGTTAGTGCCCGTGATGAAGCAATGATGGCCGCATTCCTTCCCTCCCCGTGTTGTGTGGGGAGGTGTCCACATGGTGCAGGTGGGAACGAGTGGGGCTGTTTAGCCACCGTGGGTATGAGGAAGAAGGAAATGGTCGTCAGGCAGGGCAGATAGGCTGAGGAGCAGCTGCAAGCCCTGAGCCTGAGGCAGCCCCTCAAGATGTCGGGCTGTGTGGGGAATTAATAAAGACTCCCCAAAGAGGAAAAAGTCCTTCTCGGGGAGTTTGAGCCGCTTGCAACAGCAAAGCGTCAGAAAGCTGGGAGAAAGAAAGTCTTCAAACAAGAGGCCTCTTGTCTCTTCCTCGTCGCCGGGGAAAGTTGTTTTCCAAAGAAATGTTATTTCAGCAAATATCGGGTCATCGGGAATAGTGGTATTTAAACACCGCCCTGCTGGGTCTGGACGGCGCAGAGTGGTAGTTACGGATCTGACTTTGGAGCCAGATGTTACCCCTGTTGGGCCCTCAGCTGGCACCCCAAACCTAGACCTCTACATCTGCAAAGTGAGTCACAGTCTGCATGGCAGAGTGGCCGGGAAGGTAGAGGACAGCTTTGTGAAGCCCCTCCCTCCCTCAGCACCCTCTTCCCACCATCGTGGTTAGCGCTTCATTAGGAATGGAGGGAGGAGCCGCCAGGGCATCCTCAGAGGGACAGTGACAGCCCCTCCGGAGAGTCTCAGAGTCTCGTTGGTTGTCAGTGACCTCCCCACTGACGGCCTTGCTCCCGGTGCTGCTTTCTTGTAGTTGAGAATGAAAACCACTGTGATTTTGTAAAGCTGCGGGAGATGCTCATCCGAGTGAACATGGAGGACCTGCGAGAGCAGACGCACACGCGCCACTACGAGTTGTACCGGCGCTGTAAGCTTGAGGAGATGGGCTTCAAGGACACCGACCCCGACAGCAAGCCCTTCAGGTATGAGCCGCTCACACAGCCGCGGACAGGCGCCTGGGACAGTGGCCGCACCGCAGAAAGGATTGTGGGAACGGAGGCTCTGGTACTGCAGTGACTTGGTGGGGAGGGATTAATGGGGCAGGTCATCGGGTGCCGCGATACCCACTTTTATTACCTCTGCTGAGTGATGTGGGTGTTGTTATTGCTGCCCCCATTAACAAGTGCTAACGTTCAAAGCACCCAGAATGGACACAACCTGCCTAAAGTCCTAGCAGTTAGGGAAAGGGGGTTGTTCTGAATCCTCGGCTCCTGAGCCCAAGCTCTTAATTATGCTTGTGGGGTGTAGTGCCTGACCCACACCCCCACGGGGTGCAGCTGCTGGCTAACGTTTGCCACATTTGTGTGGAACAGATTCAACTTCCTAAGGCTCTTAACTTTCAAGTACTCTTTAAAAAAAAAAAAGTGTGTATGTGTATGCATATGTGTGTGCGCACAGAGGCCAGAAGAGGGTATCGGATCCCCTGGTGCTGGAATTACGGTGAACCACTTGATGTGGGTGCTGGAAACCAAACTCGGGTCTTCTGGAAGGGCAGCCAGTGGCTTAACCACTGAGCCATCTCTCCAGCCCTCAAACTCGCTTCTTTCACACTGGTGTGCGGTTCTGACCGAGGGTAGGGAAGGAAAAGCTTAGAAAATGTATGTATTTCCCACGCCACTGATGGATAAACTTGCAGTTTGTGAAAGGAAGAAAAGGTGACTATAGCTGGAGAGATGGCTCAGCGGTTAAGAGCACTGGCTGCTCTTGCAGAAGACCAGGGTTCGATTCCCAGTGCCCACATCGAGGCTCATGGCCATCTGTAGCTTCAGTTTCAAGGGATCCGATACTCTATTCTGGCTTCTTTGGGCACCAGGCACACGTGAGGTGCATATGTACATTCAGGCAAGACACCCCTACACATAGAAATCCATTTTAAATTTTAAAAGAAGGTAGGCTCAGCACTCCAGCAACTGCCCACCTTCCACCAGAGCTCCCTCCTGGTGGTGGAGAAAGGACAGCCCTGTTGGGTTGACTGGAGACTGAGTCACTGTGGTGGGGCTCAAGGCCAGGTCGCCACCTCCTGGTAGAGGCAGGGATTGTCCTGTCTGAGCCTGAGCAGTTTTCTTACTGTCCATCTCAGTGGAGCCAATGTGAGGTCTGTCTGGACTCTGAGCCTCTTCTGGTTAAAGCCACAGTACCTTTGAACAACCTGTTTTCCACCCTTTATGGCCACCGCCAGGACACTCTGAAATCTACAAGCCATAGATCTGATGGTCAGCCAAAGAACCTGAGGCCCCCAGTGCTCAGTGAAGCAGTCTCCAATCATCTGAAGGGCCCCTTTGGAGGGACGCATTCTCTCTTGGATCCACGTTAGAGAAAGTTGAGTACTTTCTGGGCTAGTCCCCCACACAGTGCAGCTGCACTCCTGTAAGCATGTCTGTGTCTGGTGAGAACAAATGCAGATCCACACGGAGGACTAACTTCTACCCGTTCAGCATGTAATTCAGTCCCACAGGCTTGAGGACTACCTTCAGCCGGATAGGATATAGCTCTGTGAAGGCAGGTGTAGCCAGTCTTCTGTGCTTGCAGGTCCTTACCAGAAAACAGCCCCATAAAATCAAGCCCATTCAAGGGTCATGAAGTCCGATGAAAAATGGGTTTTGTATAGAGTATTTGTTTCTGTACATGAAAGTGGAACAAGCAACTTCTGTAAAGTCGAATGTAGCGGCCAGCGCCAGACAGTGTGGAGGAACGCTGTGTGTCAGGAGCCTGAGTTCAAGTCCTGGCTTTGTACTACTCATGTTCTTAACCATCTGGGCCCGATCAGGGAAGCAACTGGGCTTCGCAAGAGCACTCTCTTTACTGATTCAGTTCTACAGACCATAGAGTCTCATCAAGCTATTCAGTTCTGCTTGTCTCATTGAAAAACACCTTAGACTGTAATAGAAATGAATGGGCATGTCTGCATTCCAGCCAGTAAACTTTACTAGCGATAACAGGAAGGGGAGGGCTGAATCTGTTTCTGCAATCTACCAACACCTGGACCAAGTCACAGCCTGGACTCCTCGCGGGGTTAGGTTATTAGAGGTAATTTGCCTCTCATGGTGTTAAAAACCATTCCGCACACCTGTGTTCTTTTAACTCCTGGAATTTGAGAGATTGGAGGGTCTGGGATGCTACCTGTACCTGCTAACGCCAGAAAGAGCCAGGTGGTCTGTCTGCCTTTCATCAAAAAGATGGCCAGGGCTGCCTTCCTGCCTGTGCAGGCAAGCAGTCCATCCGTCTGTCCATCTGGTCATCACCCCGTCACCCCGATGACTCTGTTGCTGGCATTTTTATTGAGGCGACTCCTACAAGCCCAAGGCAAAGGCCTGCCTGGAGAAGGTGCAACAGGGTAGGTCCAGAGGGGCTTGGGCAGCCTACTACTTGGCTACGCCATCTTCCCGGCCTCAAATAGCAGGAGACTGAAGTGAGGGTCCCACCTCCCACCCCATTTGGTCCCATTTCTACAGGCCCTAAGTTTCCTTTTGATGTTGAAATGGGGAAATGTTTATACCTATACGTTATTCCCAAGGCCCATATACGTTATGACCAAGGCCCATATAC
>CABHPR010149870.1:0-38212 GCA_902168415.1 Peromyscus melanophrys
CCTCCCTCCCTCCCTTCCATAGCATGGTGAATTATGTTGGTCAAAGCAATAATGTAAATCATAAACTTCAAAGTTGTCATTCTCCTTAGTTTGTTTAATAAGTTTTGGGCTAAATGTTGGTTATCTACTTGTATGTGGGAATTGTGTGTGTAACTCTAGGAAGAGTTGCCATCAGATATAATTTAGCTGCCAATGCATGCGATTTTTTGTGACGAACAAGAAGGAAATATAGGGTGAAGTTGCTGATCTCTCCCCTTGCTCCTTGGGAGTTTCGAGTGTGAAGTTTTTGAGCTATCTTGCTCTGGTGCACCACCTTTATTTCCACTGTCTGTACATTTCTCTTAAACTAGTCTTGATGATGTGTGCTTTTATCCTGTTTCCTGGGTCCAAAGTAGATACATTTGGTATTTTGTTTGCATTTTGTATTTCAGTGATTATTATATTTTGTTTGTATTATTTCTTGCATTAAAAAAGCTTGAAGGCATCCATTTACATGGCTCGACTATTTAGATGTTTATATGACCCCTCCAAACCCATTCAAGAGTAGAATGAGCAAATGTTAAAATGTCTCTTTAACAATAAGAGAGCAAGGGGTTTGTTCTTGCAGACTGCAGTCGGAATCCTTAAATGATGTTTGGAAGACTTCAGCGGTACTGGGGCTGTAACTGATATATAATCTTTCCTGCGTGTAGCCGTGGTTTATGGCAGTATTGGGATGTGCCTGGCAGGTACTTCGTTTCCTCAGATTCTTTAATGTACAGCTCTTTGCATTGTTTCTTTAAGGTACAGCCCTTTACTTTGCTTAATCCCCATTCCAGCTCAAATGATTTTCTTGGGAGTTTGGGGCTGGCAACTTGTGGTATTCCTCAGGATGGAAAGAGTTAGAATCAGCTTAGATGGATTGGAAATAACCTCTGCACTTCATCCTCAGGCAGTTTTCAATGCATTTAGAAAACGTTTCATTGTAATTAGCTGCAACTTTAGTGTTGAGACAAAAAAATCCTTTAGGCTTACTTTGTTTTGTTTAACAGATTGTTTCTCTAAGTAATCAGAATCATATGTGTGTGTGTGTGTGTGTGTGTGTGTGTGTGTGAGTGTGTGTGTATGTATTTACATGCCTATATGTATAAACACATTTACAAGCATATACACAGAGATATTGTTTACTTTTGATATTACGTTCACTATAATTATAAAATTAAAACTATAATTTTAATAGGGAATTGAAGGAAAATTCCTGCGATGTTGACAAGCATTGTCTAGAGAGCCTCGTGTGTGTGTGTGTGTGTGTGTGTGTGTGAGAGAGAGAGAGAGAGAGAGAGAGAGAGAGAGAGAGAGAGAGAGAGGATTTCCCTACTCTCCTCACCTCACTTCCAGATAATGCCTTTGGGAATTTCTCTGAATCAGGGGAGTGTTCTCCTCAGCATCTCTTTGTTTCACAGCAGGCTGTCATGTTAATTCCTTTGCAGTCTCTGCATAGAAAAGTACCCCAGGAACTGATGAAAAGCTGTGCCAAGTGGAGTCTGTGTCCTCAGTGTGATGAAGTCACTGCAACGTTTTATCTGACTGTTTATTCTGTTGCTGTGCAACTGAAGTTATTTCAAAAGGGTCTCAGATTCCTAGACCGGCATAGGTGCAGTGGTTCATTTGTTCACACTCCTTAATTATAGCCTCCATCCAAACCTTCCTCTCCCTATTTCTGTGGGTGACATTTTAATTTGAAACCTACAGCTTATATTGTGAATCAAGGGTCTCTCCATTTTTATCCTCTTGTTTCCTGTATTCTGTCTTCCCTACTTTTCTGTTCTCCATGTTTGAGCCCGTATATGGATACCTTGATGAACTCAGTGAAAATGAAAAACGTACAATGATTAATGAAGTTATAGCTTTTCTTTAGGTAACCAAACTGCAGTTGTTCAAACTCTAATGTAACTGGGAGATGAAGCTCTCCACATTAATATACATATCACCTCATGGTTCTGCAGGTATTCTTGTCATTGAAACTATTTTCCATAGCTGATTACCAAGGGACCAGAAATAGCATCACTTTTGCATTTTAATTAATGGCATTCTAGATCTGTCTAGGTTAGATTGCCCTCGGTTTTTGACATGTTTACTGTCTGAATGGTTTTTATGTGAAGAGGGAAAGTTTGTGAGTGATACAAAGTAAAATCATTTGATTGTAAGATCCAGCCTGCCTTGGAAAACTGCATGAGCCACGTTATTAGGAGGTTTTCTTTCTCTTGCCCTTTCCAATGTAATTAAGCCAATGTATCCCCCTTTACCATCTTCCCATGAACTCCTTTTACAGAGTGAAGGGACTAATGTACAACTCCCACATCAGCTTCCTAGAGGGAAGAGTGTTCCTCAGCCAGCCATCAAAACCACTTCTCACACCAGCCGTGGTGGCGGTGATCTACTTGGAAAGGAACTCACTATTCCATTGGCCGCACAGACTAATTGTATAAAATAGGAGAGACATTTCATGCGCTGTTTGTCAGTGGCTGTGTTTAGGATCTGTGCCCTCCTACTGAATTTAGGACTACAGTGAGTAGATCAGCCTCCTAGGGGAAAAAAAAAAAAACCCTACGTTCTCAGTAGGATAATAATTAATCCAGATTGTCTTAAATGTTTATGTTGCAAGTTTTATATCTTGGGGGGTAGTGGGGGATGGCAGAACTCTGGAGGAGAACCAAATCAGAGCCCCCAAATAATGCAAGATGAAAGGGGGAAAATTGTTCCTCTATTTAGCGTTCAATTCTCCAGTCAGACCGTTGGTTAAGTCTGAAGAGCCAAGAAATTGTTCAAACATATCATGACAGGTTTTGTGGACTTTTTTGCTATTGGAAGTCTTTAACCCTTCATTAAGCAGCTGAGTCAGCTGGCAGCCTTTCTTACAGAACACAGACATCAAGAACTCACTTTAGTGTTCTTGTTGACACCCTGTGGGGAGTTCTTATAAGTGGTAGAGTGGTTGCAAATAGAAAGGACTGGGTATCAAAGATGAGCTAGTCATAGAAGCATGCCTTTGGCACCCCTGAACTCTACTCTAGACCTTACCACTGTCTCTGTGATTCAAATTCTGGATGTGTTACCTTAGGCTTGGGCCAGATCTTTTCAGAAGATGCTAGTCTAGCCATGAAAAAAATGTGAGATGTTGTGTTTCCATTTATCCATTACTAATCAGATGGAGATACTTGACTCATATTTGGTCTTCCTGAAGGGGGTAGGTTGCACATTCTCTTGACCCTACAAAGCTCCCAGAACTCAGATCTTAATGTAGACGTCAGAATGCCTCAGATCAGTATGAGAATTTTGAACTGTCCTGAACAGGGCTCAGGTGTGATCACTTGCTTACTCTATGACATTTTTAATGTCCTGTTGTCAGAAATGACATTGAGGAACATCTGACCTTATTTGATACAAGCTAAGGAAATAAAGCCATTTCCTGAGGTTAGAGATCTGCTTAGCATCTGGGCAAGGTGAATTTAGTGCAAAGCACATTTATTTATTTACTGGGAACCCTGCTCGATTTCTGTTGTGGGGCCTCTTCCACACCACACAGCTGACATCTACGGTCATTCATTGCTTACAAAACTGCTTTGTGGCAACTAACTCACTGGTGACCATTATGTCCGGGCTCACTCAATGCAGATTACGTAGCTGTACCAGTCAGCGTGAGTCACATCAAGCAAATATTTATGGTAATTTCGCTCATGCTTGTGTGGTAATGCTTTTTTTTTTTTTGTATTGAAATTTTGCTTTTCCTATGGGCATCTCAAGATGAGGTTTTCCTTTTACACTTAAATTATTCAAGTGATTATGACTGTTTATGGATTGATTCCTTCATGCAGTTATGAATTTGCTTACTGTTTGCTGTGCATATGATATGTCTATCCTGTGGGCAGCATTAGACACATTACTGAAGCAGCCATATACGGCCATCACCTTTGCAGAGCTCTGTCTACTCAGGCTTCATACAGCTTACCTCCTCTTGATTCTTAGCCTGTGTTCTGCTTGCTGTCATAACTCATTTCTGAGAGAATCCAGTAACTTGGGCAGTTTCTACCTTTGGTTCAGTCACTGAGAATTTCTTTTCATAAAAAGTCCATTTTTGCTGTTACTGTAACATGTGTCTTGCTGTTTTCCAAAGCCCTGCAGCTTGTGGTTTTGTTACCTGACTGAACAAAAGAGATTAATTAGGGAAACTGGTTTATACTGTTGCCATGTGGTGAAATGACAATTCCATTCTTTGGGAAAACTCGCCTGTTTCCTCGGCTCCTAAGTGACAGCTTGGGTGGAGCAGCGTATATGGAGCTAATCGTAGATTGAATTGCTCTTATAAACCATGCCCACCTTAATGTTCAGTGCTGGCTTCCTTGTCCATCTTGTTCTGAAGCAGACACGGGATGTTCCAGGAGTTCCAAAACCATTTGCAGTTCTTGGAAACGCCCAGCGTTTCGACTTACCTCAGTACCTTTGCACAGGCTGTGTCTCTGCCTAGACTGTCTTCCCTCTTCGTGCAGTAAACTTTGAAAGCATTAAATGGAATAGTCTCCCACAAATTCTTTAGATGCTATCCTCGTTAAACCTTACTGGCCCAAGCTGAGCTAGCTGACTCTCCTCGAGTGTGGGGACTATGCTTTCATCTCTGTACCCCAAGTCTCAGCTTAGTAACTAAGTAGTAGGACAGTTACCAGGTCCCCTGAACAAAGGACAGGGAATGGCCATCCAAATCCTGTGGCAGGGTCTGGTCCATGTGGAGAGGTTAATTTATGAATACAGTGTGTCTCCATGACTTAGACTGGAAAAGAGAAAGGGAAAGAGAACTGGGTTTAGTCCACTGGAAGTTCTATGTAAAAACCCCTCAAAATGTCTTTGCCTCCAAATGAATTTAGATAAAGTAAATGTTGAGAATATATTGCGTGCTCTCCATGGGCAAAAAAAAAAAATTTTGCTTTATGTGTCAAGGAATCAAACAAACAAAACATATAATGCCTGCTCTTGAAAAGGCTACACACTAGTAAGGATTCGCCTGGTGTATAAATTACCTAACTTGGGAGCAGACAGTCATAAACAGAACCAGGAGGCCATGACTTGCAGATATGACAGAAGAGAGGGGATTCCAGACTAGGGGCCTGTGTGTGGGGGGGAAACTGGACCTGATGGAGTGTATCAAAAATGAGGAGGTTTTGGAAGGAGTGGAAAGGGGTAGTCATAGAGCGAGGGCGATGGGAATGGTACCGGAAGTTCTAAACGTTTATACTTTGGAAAGTTGGGGGATAATTAGTTTAGGGAAGTCAATTGTGCATGTTTGAAACCTCTTCTTATGTTTAATTACACCAAAGACCTTCATTCATCAGAGATGGCCGTCGCTCTTCAGAGACACACTTTTCTCTCATTCCCTTTCTTCAGTGAGGTACAATGGGACAGTCCAAGTCTTCCCAAAGAGCCAGGCTTGGTGGCCTGGGTGTGTAATTGTATCCAGCCAAGAGCTTAAGGCGGGAGGATCACATGTCTAAGGACTGCCTGGGCTACAGAGTGAGTTCTAGGCCAGCCTGGGTGACTTTAGTAAGACTGTCTCAAAATTAAAACGTAGGAGGAAGCTTTTGATGCAGTTTAGTATTAGAGTGTATGTGAGACTCTTGGGTTCAAGCCTCAGGAGCACAGATGAAAAATCACGGCAAGGAATTATGTCAGAAAAATCTAACCTAAAACCATCATTTAAGACCCAGAGAGAATTTTGGATTGAGATCATTGTGGTGTTAATTAGCAAACTGTCTAGCATATGAGAAGCCTCATGGGTCCATCGGCATTTTATTGCTAATAACATAGTTATGTTTCTTTCTCTTTGGCAATTAACTTTCTGCTATCACAAGGAATATGCTTATTTTGTGAGCCAGTGGGATATGCATGCATAAGCTAGTTTTCACGTAGGTAAAAAAGTGGCTTAGGAAATTCTATTTGTAATGGACTTAGTTCATCCCCTGAGCATGATTTCTGTCATGCTGTTTCCTTCCCATTTCCAAAAAAAAAAAAAAAAAAAAACCAAAAAACCAGTGAGTACATATTTAGGGGGTAAGCTGGTGAGGTTTGATACCTTGGAATTATATCTGGTCAGATAATGCTCTTCCTTGAGAATTAATCTAATCTCAAGAATTTGGACCAATATGTGTAACTCTCTTGGCTAGAGCATGAGAGCAAATACATTTTGTTTGTAGAGTAAGATGAAACAGAGAAGATTCTTTCATTCCTTCGTTTGTTTGCTCCAGAGTGGTTGTTGAACATTTAACTGTGTTCTGGGCACAAGAAGCAACAGTGAAGAGTCAACATCCCATCTTCATGGGCTAGCATCTGATGGGCATGGTAGGAATAACAGAAAAGACCATTAGCAAATATGAAGTTGACCTGAGCATGATTAGTACAATGGACAAAAAGAAAATGAATGTGCTTGCTATGGTTTTCATACTTGGTTTTCCTTCAGCTTTTAACTCCTGGTGCTGTCTTGACCAGATTTTCACTGTTGTGACAGAATTATCCGAGGTAAATAACTTTCAGGAGACACAGTTTAGTCTGACCTGTGGGTTCAGAGCTTTCAGCTGCACTGCTTTGAGGTGGAGGGAAGGCAGAAAGAACACTGTGATGGAGAGGGGTGAGGGAGGAGAGCTGCTCATCTCAGGAAAGCTGGGATGCAAATGAGACAGAACGGAAGTGTTCAGGGCAAGATCGACCCTTCAAGACACCCTCCCAGTGATGTATTCCTCCAGAGTAAGCCCTACCTCCAGCTAGCACATTCGGTATGAATTCAGCAATGGATTGCCTATTGATGAAGCCAGTGTCCTCATGACTCAGTGCCTATCAATGACTGGATCCACTGATGGGGACTTAGCCTTCAACCCATGAGTCTTTAGGAGAACATCTCATACACAAATTATATATTATGTTTAAATTATTTTCTTACCATTCATTTATTGTTCTTAGTTCATTACACTTATTTATTTATTTGCGTTTTCCTTCTGACTAATCTTTCAGAGTCTTGTGGGTCCCCCCCCCCCCCCCCCCCCCCTTGAAACAATAAAACTATTCTGTATAAGGATTATAATAATGAAGCCATTTCATTCTTAAATTGGTTACAAGAAAAAGCTCTATGGACATCAAAGTTCATGTAAAGCCAGAGTTTCGATGAAGATAGAAAGGGCTTTTCCCTTTGCATGCATCTGAGATCAATTTGGCGGGTTATTCTGGGAGAACTGGGGGTCAGGAGAAAGGCAGCCCTTGAAGAGGGCAGCTAACCATTGATGTAGCACATACCACTCAGAGAAAGGGACAGGAGGGAACTAGAAAATAAACCCACATTTCTAAGAATGGGCATAACTGGGAATGCCGACTTCAGAGGTTTTAACGGTGATGAATGAGATGCTATAGGGATGGTACTTAGCACAGTGCCTACAGACAGGGACTGTCTTACTCTCCTTTCCTGTTATTGTAATGAAATACTGATTAAATCAGTTCAAGGGAGAGGGGGATTGTTTAGGCTCACAGTGCCAGGCTTCAGCCCATCGTGGCAGAGGAGTCACCATGGTGGAAACTCCCGAGGGAGCTGGTCACATTGCACCTGTAGTCAAGAGGCAGAGAGACAAATGCATGCTTAGGCTCAGCCTGTTTTCCCTATTTTACACAGTCCAGGGTCCCCCGCCCAGCAATGGTCCTGCCTCTAGTTTAGATGGTGCTTCCCAAATCAATTAACATAATCAAGCCACACCCCATAGGCATGCAGAGGCTCATCTCCTAGGTGAGGCTAGAGTCTCTAAGGTGGACGCCATCACAGTTACCCAGCACAGTTCCTTTAGTGTGAGGTACATGTGTTTCTCTGACATTCTCTGTGTGTGTATTTTCCTGCTCAGTAATGTTCTTGTGATAACTGTGATCAGTTTTCATGTTTGTAATTAATGTTAAATGGTGGAGCTCTTTGGAATGTCTCATGGAGTTTGGTTACCAGTGTCTTAGCTACTTTATCATGACTTGAAATTCCTTTAGACTCTGTCACAGTGATGCACTTAACTGCAGTCAGGGCCGTGTGGCCATGGGACCCAGGGAGAGGCCCTGTGAATGGCTTTGTGGCAGAAAAAGCAAAAAACAAAGCAGAGGAGAATAGGAACAAGACAATGGGAAAGGTGATTGAATTCCTTTGTCTCTGCTGACAGAGAGTTTATGGGCGGCTGTTCTCTAGGTGGTGTTCAGTCTAGAGATAAGTTATTACCAAACATAGCGGACAGTTTCCAGGAGGAAATAAACAAGGAAGAGGGATTGGTGAGGATGGAAGCAGATGGTTTAAGTAGAGTGGTCATATGAGCATAGAGTGGTTGGGTTACATGTCACGTGAGTTTAAATTTTTTTTAAAAATAATTTATTTAACTTTTATTTTATGTACATTAGCGTCAGATCCCCTGGAACTGGAGTTATAGACAGTTGTGAACTGCCATGTGGGTGCTGAGAATTGAACCTGGGTCCATCTGGAAGAGCAGGCAGTGATCTTAACCACTGAACCATCTCTTCAGCCCCGAGTTTAAATGTTTTGATGGCTCTTGTTGACTTACTGTTGATTGAAGTATGAAGTTTATGCTCCCAGCATCCGTGGATGAGAATACACCCTTCCTCACATCTCAGCTCACCGGCAGACATTTTGATGTTTGCTACCCTTCCTGGTCAATGGAGTATCTTAGTTAAGTTTGGAAATCTTTTAATGTGTTTAGGTTTTTCCTCTATGAACTAATTTTCTGTTGTAGATTCACTTTTTAAAAATCAAGGGTTTTGCCTTCTTGTTTTTTTTTTTTAGCAGTTTTTAAACTTTATTTTGTTGTCTATTTTTCTTTCATTGAAAATGATTTTTAATATAATATATTCTCACTGATTTTCCCTCCCCCAACTCTTCTGAGATCCTTTTCATCTCCCCTCCCATCTGAATCCACAACCTTTCCCATTTGAGAACAAACAGGCATCTAAAGAATAGTAAGAAAATAAAATAAACAGGGCATGCTGGTACACACCTTTAATCTCAGCACCTGAAAGGCAGAGGCAGGGCGATCCCTGTGAATTCAAGGCCAGCCTCATCCATATAGTGACTTCCAGGACAGCCAGGACCCTGTCTCAAAAACAAAGCAAAGCAAAACAAAAAAATACCCAACCAAGCAAATAAATAAGAAGGAAAAAAGAAGATAAAACAAACAAACCAAACCCCAACAGTAATAGGAGAAAACAGAAGGAGAGCCAAAGAAAAAGCAGGAGAAACAGGTACAGATGCAGAGGTGCACATGGCCCTACACACAGGAATCCATAAAAACATAAAAATGGCGGCCATGATATATACAGAAAGGACTTGTAGGGTTAAAAAAATGAGAACAAAGGAAGAAAGAAACGCCCTGGCAAACCATTATGAGAAAGAACCTCCAAAGATGCCATTGAATTGTTTTGTGTTGGCCGTCTGCTGCTGCTCACTGGGCCTGCCCTTAAGACTGGTTTGTGTACCCAGTGAAACTCTGTTGGAGAAAATTAAGTTTTCCTTTGTGAACAGTTATCAGTTGGAGAGAGCTTCTGGGTTAGAGATGGGTGTGTGTGTCCATTTCTCCTCTCAGCTTCATCTGGCTCAGATTCATGAGGCCTATTGCATGCCATAGTCTCTGTGAGTTTGTGTGTGCATTAGTCCTTCTGTGTTTAGGAGGCCTTGTTTCATCGATGTCCTCCATCCCCTCTGGCTCTTGCAATCTTTCTGCCTCCTTTTCTACAGGGTTCCCTGAGTCCTGAGGACTTTAGCAGTCTATATACATACATACATACATACATACACACACACACACAACACACACACACACATTTTAAAGAGTTCATATTTCCTTATGACTTTCCACAAAAATGTTTCTCTGTATTTTGTTATTTGTTTTTGATATTGTTTATAGTGCTTGTCACATAAATTTTTTTTAGAAGAAGAATTACCACATTGCAGGCAAGGCATAGATGCACTATTCAAGAAATGTTTAGGAAGATTTGCATCAATGTTAACTGAATAGAGTGTTTAAAATTTCTTGTCTGAGCCCGAGTTGAATTTAAGCTGGGAGGACCTAAGCAAATGTAGCTAGGAATTAAAGTGCACAGGTTGAAATGAGAGGACTGCTCTTTGGGAAATAACAGGGGACTGGAAAACAAAGGGAGATGTAGAACATGCAGTAGGGATGCTTTGGCATTCAGATGTCCAGTATGGTACATGTACCACACTAGGTTAACTGACTCATTTGTGCGCTTGAGAGCTGCCCTGGGTTGTGTGTGCTTCATGCACACGGAGTTCCCGTAATTGCTTTACTCTGGGAGCCTGTGTTAAATAGACTCGATCAGAAGTATATAAATGGTGTCTACTTTGTTGAGCAATGCGGTCCACGAAAAGGCTACACTTAAACGTAACTTGAAGCAATCTGAGAGCCTGAGAATCCTTATCAAATAGCCATCATGGACCAAATAATAGGAGAAGCTGGGAGCTCAGTGAGATGGACAGGAGAGAGGGATAACGGGGCGGGGGGGGGGGGGGGGAGGGCACACAAAGGACCTGCAGGTCTTCATCTTAAAATCTGAGTGTTGGGAAAAGGAATTTAATATGAAAAGTTATAGACTGCTTTTACACAAAACCAAGAGACAGGGCACTTTTCTCTTCTAGTGAAATGTTACAAAGTTCCCAGAGAGGCAACTTGAGGTCAGTTCCCTTATCTGGGAAGTCATCTCCGGGTGCAAGTTACATCAGCTCTAAGTCTTGAGTGCATTCTTGTAACCAGCGTGATGTGTTTTTGCCATGAAACAAAGTATATTTGAGAAAATCTTTTATGGTATCCTTCTGGTCAGGCCCTGATCTTAGAAGGATTTTAGGTGGCTTCTATGGATATACATTTCAGCTGTGAAAACTGGTGGTGAAGTCCATGCCCATAGACTGTCTCATGTGCTGTGGACCAGGTAAATTTCTACAGCACATGATAAGTAGGAATCCAAACTGCGCATGAGTGGAGGCTGTTCTCTTGGTCCTACCTGAGACCAGGGCTCCAGTTTGGTGCACATTATTATTCTCCAGTTGGCTTTACAGTAAACCATGTGTGGTCCTCTGTTACTGAGTGAGCTCATTAATGGAATCTGGTGCTGTCTTCATAAGTCTCAAGGTTAACCTTTTAGTTACTTTAGTAGGTGATGGATGAGATGGACATTTCTAACTATAGCAGTCTTCTGTTTCCCTTTAGTTGACCCTGACTGCTCTCTTTTTTTGTGTGTAATTTCAGAGACTTATTTCATGGGGCTGGAGAAACGGCTCATGCTTAAGAGCACGCACTGTTCTTGTAGAGGGTCAGAATTCAGTTCCTGGGCATCTGCATCCTATGACCCACAACTACATCTCACTCCAACCACAGAAGAGAATCAAACACTCTCTTCTGGCCTCTGCAGGCGCCTGCAAACACGTACGCATGCACTCATACAGACACATACACATATACAGAGGAATGTATGCACATAAATGATAAAAATCAATCTCTAAAAGCTATGTTTATACTGTTTAGATTTATTCCATAGTGTTGTTACACTATGCGTGTTTGCATGTGTACATATATCCCACACATATGTATATGCACATTAGCATTTGCGTACACATAACCCTGAGAGCACTCTCACTTTTTTTCCCCCAGAGACAGGGTTTCTCTGTGTAGTTTTGGAGCCTGTCCTGGATCTCACACTGTAGATCAGGCTGGCCTCGAACTCACAGAGACCCGCCTGCCTCTGCCTCCCGAGTGCTGGGATCAAAGGCGTGCGCCACCACCGCCTGGCACTCTCACTTTCGTTTAGTGTTGCTTTCTACTGTGGACATTTCCTAGTGTCTGGGGAAGTCTCCGGCCGTGTTTTCCCCGTCAGTTTTCAGCATGAAATCTGACGTGCTTCCCTCTCCTGCCCTCCGCTCTGCAGACTGTAGACGTCTCTTTGAAACAGGAACCGTTCTTATTTTCATTTCAGCTCTTATAACCCAGTGTCTGTCACAGAACAGGCGTTCAAAACCGCTGGCTGCTGAGGGAGACGGGAAAACAGGTTCTGATGTCTCTTATTTCCCTTTTCTGGCTGTTATGGTTCCGTGGGTTAAAACACTCTGCATCCACTTAGTTCAGAAACGCTTTTGGAAACTCTAAATGATTACACCTTGTGTTCTTAGCAGTTTGGTTTTATGTGATAGTCTGTAGCAAATCTGTGACTCTAGCTTTAAAAATAGGTGATATTTTAAAGGGAAGTTCTGTTTCCTTTATGGGTATAGAGAACGCACGAACAACAGGACAAAACTACAGTGTGTGGGTATTTTTGTATATATTACCTTATACATGCGTAATCATTTGTAGCCATGTGTAACGGTATGGAGTAAAAGTAGACCAAAGGTAAAGAACAAGTTGGGAACAAAATGGAATCAGGAACAGTTCAAGAGCTGTGGGAATGACCTCAGCATAGATACAGGGACCATGATTTTGGCTTTAAGTGCTCTGAAGGTGGAGGAGGAATGCTGGTAGACGCAAAGATGAATCAGTGGCTTAGGATAGTGTCTTGGCCCCAAGACCAAGGTTCTCCCAGGAGTCCTCAGAGCACACTTTGTTGTGTTATCAAAGTGAGCAAAGCTGATGACGCTAGATCTCCTAAAATCCATTGTGTTAACTGCAAGGCTCTCAAAGTTTTAGGAAAGCAATAGTCCAAGGTACCTTTAGGTACCAGTTTTCTGATGGTCAGACTTGACCCGGGCATATGAAATACATGGATTACGTTCCTTGTAAGTCATCTTCCCTGTGTATTGATTTTTTAGCTAAGGCTTTTAGGATCATTAACATTGAACTTGAGGCCAGGAAACACTGCTTGGAAGGTAGCCACAATTACTGTAAATTCATGAATGTGACAGCCGTGTTAAACCCTAAAGAGAGCATTTCACAATACTACTCCCACCCGCTGGTTCTTGTAATCCTTCTGCATCCTCTTCTGTGATGTTCCCTGAGCCTTGGTGGTGGTGCACAAGATCAATTCAGCCAAAATTCCAGATAGATGGGGGAAGTACTCTCGAGGGCCCGCCCCTTATTGAGGGGCTACTGACAGTTGATGGCTGCTGGAGGAGGCAGAATCATTTTTCTTTGAATGTGTGATCACTGGTGGATTTCCCATGCTCCGGTGGGTGGCTTCACACCCATGCACATGTGCCCAGCACCAGTTGGACTTACTGGGTTATTGGGGAAAAAAAGGACATGAATTTAAGAGGAAACTGTGTTAGTGGACTTGTGGGGAGTTTATGGGTGGATGTGTTCATATTTCATTGTATATACACATCAAATTCTTAAGAATAAAGAAGAATTAAAAGAATACTTCCTGGCAAATAAGGTCCAGAGTGCAGGTATTGTGAGGCCAGCTAAAGAGAGACTTTTTCTATCAGTGCCAAGTTAAAGCTGAGGTTATCATCTTTTTAAACAGGAAGCCTTGAGTTGCCTGGTAAAGACTTTGGACTAAGAAGCAGGTTAGGTTACCTTTTATACCTACAATGAAGACCCAGGGAAACTGAGCACCAAGACCACGATTATACACAGGAAATTGGGTGTTTTTTAGTGCTCAAATGGGTGATCCACACCAGGAGCATTGAATAGGTATTCGGATAGGTGTGCACAGATACTTAGCAATGGACTTGGAGAACATGATTCCCCAAATCTAAACCATGTGCTTAGACTCACTTCTCACATGCCCATCTCCAATCTCTCTTTTCCTCAATTAGCAAAGCAAAGCATCCCTCTCCCCCATCCCAAATCTCACCACTGTGCATTGTGCAGGGATGTTGAGCGGCTTCGAATACTAAACAGAACAGCCGCTTGAAATACTCCTTTGCAGACGAACATAGTACCAGAAGCAATAAAATGCTTTCAACATAAACAACGTAAAATATGCTACATCGGGGTGAAATTCTTCATAGAAGCAGACTGGATATGAGTTTAAGGAGAAAAAACACAAATTTCCCCCACTGAAGGAGGAAAACATGAGTTTGATACCGTATTTTAAAAATGGAATATGATCGTATACAACAGTTCAAAACATTTTTATATTATATTTATGTATTGTATGTGTGCATGCTTATGATGTTATGCACTGGGGCATGAACATCCCATGGCCTGTGTGTGGAGGTCAGAGGATATCTTTCCGGAGTTGGTTCTCTTCTTCTAAGATGTGTATATCTTGGGAATTGAACTCAGGTCATCTGGTTTAGTGGCAAGCTCCTTTACCTACTGAGCCATCTCCCTGGCTCAACAGTTTTGTTTTAGAAACTTACTGTTTACATGTAAAAATGTATTCATTTTATATGAAAAACTATAGCCTTTGTAATCTTACAAATATGTGATTATAAATTTTAAATTTCTTGACAGTGTAACACAGAGTTTCAGGAGGAAATATGTAAGATGTTCTAATCTTTAGATCAGGTGTGAGCAACTGTGTTTTCCCAGCACTGTCTATCCTATATTACACGGAAAAAGTCATGTCAGTCCAATACTTGCTTTACTTAAAAAGGAAAACATGTGTTGAAGATAGGTCAGATCTTTTAAGAAAGAGAACATAGGCCCAGAAGATATCAATGTGACACTTAACTGTTGCTTCCTAATTCACTGGTGTCCTGTGATTGGCTCACTACAGCCACCTCTCAGCTCTGAGCTTGGCATGGAAGCCTAGACTTACCTAGTTAAAAGAGAAGACATCTCCTATGGCTCACTGTCCTCCGCTGCATGGCCTCACGGCTGGCCTCCTCCACGTCAGCATTCATGCTCCAGCCTCCAGTCTTTGTATCGCTGTTTCCTCTGTGTGGGGAAACTTGACTTTTCTCCTTGGCCGATCACTTTGGGAAGTCTTCCCTGACCATGATGTTCGGAATTGCACAGATTTCTCACCTCATGGTACTCACAGACCCATGTAGCTTCCTGTGTATCAGGTGTTTTGTCTTGCAGCGTGCCGTGAAGTTTACTCAGTCGTCTTCATTATGTCTGTCTTCATTGATCAGAGGTCAGGGATTTCATACACAGTGCTCCTTGGCATTCCTCAGAACCAGGAACAGTTCCTGGCACGTTATAGATATGTGGTAAACAAGTGACTAGACCTATATTTTGCATTGTTTTCATGTCAAATTCAGTATTGTGAGTGCTTTTGTTAACAAGATAGGTAGCAGAGAAGTAGATCCCAATAGAGAGTCTTTAAAAGACCCTATTACTAGTTAATGTTACATTCAATTTGACTTTACAGTTTCTTCCTTTAACCTTATTTCCTCATTCCCTTGATATCAGTTTTAATTTAAATTTTATTTTCCATGTTTATCTTGTTTGAGGTTTCTTAGTTTGAAAATTATTCTTTTGATTTTATTGGAGAACCTGTGTACCTTAAACTGCCTCAAGTCTGTTCAGAATGAATAGCAGTTGGCACAGTCATGTGAGTGTTAAAAAGAATAATTTGGCCACATAGTTATGACACCACTGCTTATAGATCAGTAACATTTTTATCATTTTGCCTTTGATGGATATAGAATATTAGTTATTTTGAAAACTCAATTATTGAGGTATGGATGACATTAATGTACACAATTTGAGGAGTTTGGAGAAACTATGAAACCATCACTATAAACTATACTGGTTATCCCTGATCTCCCAAAATTTGTGTGTGTGTGTATGTACGCTTTAATACCACTCAATATAGACCTACATTTCACCTAATATTTAAGCATACAATGCAGTATTTTTTTTTTACTGAGTAATGTATTTTTAGGGATTATTTATTTGAACCTTTTTCTCATTGTTGGCAGCACCAGTGATCCCCAGAGGGAATATAAAAAGGGGAAGTTCACGTAGAGATGTGCTCCATCTATCCCTACTCTATGTAGTTACGCTCCGTTGTTCAGCAGGCATTTGTAGCAGAGAAGGGTGTATGTTTGCTTAGATGGTTGTTGTTGTTGGGTGTTCATTTCTTACGGTGTTGGAGAAGTGTGTATGTTTCCTTAGATGGTTGCTGTTGGTGACGATTCATTTCTGGTGGTGTTGGGGGGGTAGTTTTCATTGGTATTGATGGTTGCTGCTGGGGTTGCCTAGATGATTGTTGTTGGGTGTTCATTTCTTACGGTGTTGGAGAAGTGTGTATGTTTGCTTAGATGGTTGTTGTTGTTGGGTGTTCATTTCTTACGGTGTTGGAGTCATTTCAGATGGTATTGATGGTTGTTGCCAGTGGTGTTGGGGTTGTTGGTATCGACATCATCATGGTGGTGCTGGTGAAGAAGGAGGAGGTGGTAGCAACAGTGTAATGCTTTCTTCTCACCAATCTGTAGTAAGATCTACTATGCTATACAAATTAAATGAAATTACTTCCATTACTTTACACATACTTATATATACTTACATACATATACTTATATATGAAACATACTTATACATAAATATATATTTCACACACACACATATATGACAGTTGATACAGTTTAAGGTAGTTATTGCTTTTATTTGAGTAAGTCTTTCAAGAAATCCTTGGGTTCCCAAGAAATTCCTCAAGTCTGAGTGTTAAAGCCACGTATCTACTTGTGGTCCTTCAGACTGTTGAGTTGTTTGTGCCTCTGATGGCTGCTCATGCATGCACCCTCCCTCTAACTAATATAGATTCTCTGTCTCTGTTAACAAAGGTATTTTCAGCTTAATCTCTTTTTACCATCCCAAATCCTGGCAAGACCAGGCTTCTGTGTCTCCGCTGAGCCTGCGGTGAAGTCTTAGTGCCTTGATACCATGTTGCATCTTTGAGGCTACTTTACACACAGCCTCACTGTGTCCCTGTAGGAGGTTTAGGAGGTAGGCACTGGGTATTTCTGTCTTTATATACCGTTTGAAATTTTACAGATAATAAAATAGTATGTAGGTGGATGAATTACTCAAGGTCAGGATAGCCCAAACAGAGTTAGAATGAAAAAACACCTATTTGCTAACACTGGATCCACTTAGCAACACTATTCTTGCTTGTTCTATCCTCAATGACCCCATCTCTCTCTCTCTCTCTCTCTCTCTCTCTCTCTCTCTCTCTCTCTCTCTCTCAGACAGCAGCCTCCTGAGATTTAATTTAGCTCCTGGCTTGGATCATTATGTCCTTGATCCAGCTCTTACTCAACCTCAAATGTCAGGGCAGCTTCTATGTATAATCTGCCTCCCTTTCTTCCCAGTAGATGACTGTACATTAGCATAATCCTCACATAATGCATTTGTATATTCTGATTACCAAGTAGAAAAGTGAAAACTATATATTCTACATTTGCCAAGATTCTTTTGGTGGTGCCTGGTGCCTTGGGCAATACAAAAAGACAGGCTTTTAAAAAAATGAGGTCGCTTTTCGTATAGTATGTCTATTCCAAGTTAGAAATCAGTGACTTTTAGGAAATTTACCACATTGTGAAATCATCATCACAAATTAGTTTTAGACCACTTTTATCACCCCAGTGAGATTTACTATTCTATTTGCCCTTCTCTCTCTCTCTCTCTCTCTCTCTCTCTCTCTCTCTCTCTCTCTCTCTCTCTCTCTCTCTCCTCTCCTCTCCTCTCCTCTCCTCTCCTCTCCTCTTCTCTCTCTCTCTCTCTCTCTCTCTCTCTCTCTCTCTCTCTCTCTCTCTCTCTCTCATCAAAGTAAGGACGCTGGCATCTCCTATTTTATTCAAACAAGCGAGCAGCATTCTAGTGTTCTCTAGCTCTTCATAAATTTTGCTTATATAAATATAACATGGTGCTAAAATGAGACTCTATCTCAGTTTTAGCTGATCTCTCCGAGATCAGAAATAGTATGATGATTTCCCTTACATTAGTCACTTATTCAGAATATGGTTAGAACTTTGCCAAAATTATGCATTGTCTGTCTGTCCTGTGTCTGAAGTTGAAGTTGGGTCCCTGGTGAACATTGAAAGTTTAAATCAGGGTGCTCAGCCTTCACTCCAAACTGAACGAGAAAAACCCATGATGAGCTTGACATGTACTGCCAGCTACAGTTGGGGTATATGAGGTCTGGGGTCTCATAGTCTATCTCCTGATAATTGTAAGGAACTGGTTTCAGAACCTCTGAACATAACAAAATCAGAGGATCCCCAAGTCCTTGGACCAATGGTATGGTATTTACATAGAACTTATGCACAGTCTCCTATATATTTTTAAACCATATCTAGATCACTTATACTCAAATATAATATAATTGGCATGTGAATAATTGTATGGCTTGAAGAAAAAAATACTATACAGATACAGCTTTAAAAAATACTTTAAACCCAGGGGTGACTAAATTCACAGATTTGGAAACTGTTGATACAGGGGACAGAGTGTATGTCAAAATCTTGAAAATGTGGAACTGAGGGGCCAGAGGAGAGAGAAGGAGAGAGATCAATACGAGCAGGTGCAGGAGGTGGTATGGTTTTCTCTAATGGATCCAGTGGATGCTTTAGGATCATTATAAAAAGAAAATGCATCCGCACCCTTCAGAGAACTTCTGCATGCCTGGTGGGGCTAGAGTGAAAACAAAGCATAGGATGGTCAATTCCTTAGTTATTCTGGATAAAACTTACGAAGGCAGCACCTAACCATCATATAAGGAGTGGCCCGTTGGCGGTTTGCCCACCTTACTGCACAATTCTGAGTTTTATTCTCTGTAATCCTCTTTTAAATCATTTGACTAAGACCTTCAGCATTTCCATGACCACCGTGTGTTGTGTGGCACAATCATTGATTCATAACTCGTGGAACTTGCACTTTAAAGTATTTTTTGGTTTTTGACATTGTTTGGTGAATTTGACTGTTCTATAATGCATAAATAACACACGTGGTTTAACTAAGGATCTGAACTAGTCGTTAACAAGGTACCATGAGCATTAATTAGCCTATAACTTTCAGTATTTCACAGACTTATAGTACTTCATGAACTAACTATACAACAATTTACTTTTATTTAGATTATAAATTTTTGTGAAATTTTATAAGCCTGTGTTCATAAACACAGTTTGAATATACAATTAAATGATTTGAATGCTTACTGATAAGTCTGATTTTCTGAAGATTATAATCAGATTTACTAGTTTTTAAATAGGAGCATTCAAGCACTGCATTTGAAATGTAGACCTTTATTTAACAGATACCATATATGTGTATAAACTTATGTGCATTTTTTTCTGTCAACATGGAAGTTTTGAAGTCAAAATTGAATGTTTACCTCTGTGAAATTATGAATAAACTAAAAACTTAGCATATAGTTAAGTAACAAAAATAATACCACAATGAAATAAATGTCTGTTGCATATAGAAACATCTCTTCTGCAAGAGCTACTTGGGCGATGGGATTGGGGCTAGTAAGACCAAAATTTCACCAAATCATGAATACCGTGATGTAAATTTTTAAACCCTCTTTATTAAGGGTAAACTCTTAATCCTTCTTTCAATGTTCCTAAAGCACCTAAAGTGTATTATAATACTAAATACATGTCAGAATGTTTTTGTTTATTTATTTAAAAATACATTCTGAACACTCACTGTATGCCAGATGAGTTATTACTTGGTGGGCACATAGTAGTGGGTATGTTCAGTCTCAGCCCCATGGAACCCACAGTGAATAAATGCATAAAGAAACAATATTGCTAAATATATACAATTATATACTGTGATCATTACTATGAATAATAAAGCAGAAGGTATGAGGAAGAGTGCATGGGGAATATTCTAAGTGGGAGTCCCTAAGTGGGGAATCACATAAAAATCTGTAGGCATTCATTATTTCAGTGTATGAAAGTATTTTAGATGGAGGAAACAGTACATACAAAAGTTCTGTTGTAGGAGGGGATATAAAAGGAGGAAGCAAGGAATGGGCACAGGTCATTTAGTCCGGAGGTTATAGGAGTATTTCGGTTTACAAGTGAAGTCTAGAGAGTAAATTTAAACAGGCCAGGTGCCTGTAAAGTTGGAAGTGAATGGAACCCTGAGAGCTACAGTGACAGCTGGCCTGGAGAGACATGCCCTCTGGTGCAGTAGTGGCTACCCTCTAATTGGACTTAAGTCTGACACCATTGTCAGGCCAAGAACCTGTGACTGGACAGGTCATAGGCCCTAGGGAAGAACCCGCTATTATTATTTTGCTAAATGGACACAGTATTAAACTGACTCCTAATGACTTGTCATTGCAACCATAAATACTCATCCCTCAACCCTCATCAAAGAACTGTCATTTGCAGTAGACATTAACTGACACACAACTGGTCCACAGCTGGCCAGGGTGCCAAGAATAAGATGTTACAGAATGCTTGGTCCTAAATGGGACTCTCTCATATCACCCCCTCTTGTTGAGGCTCAGGGATCATTGTGGAAGAGGGGGCAGAAAGTCTCTAAGAGCAGAGGCAGTGGGTGAACATGAGTACGTAGTATCGGCTGGGCAAAGCAGGGCAGTTGCACATACAAACTCACAGGATTGTGGCAGAATGCACAAACCCCATGCACGCTCAGGACAGACCGAAGCCCAGCATGGAGAGGGGAGGTGGGCATGGAGTCAAGTCTGCCCCTAGCTGAGGAGCCTTTGGCAAGTGGAAGATGCTGCAAGAGGGAGAGTTGGTTTTCTTTAAGGATGCAGTCCCTGATAAACTGACCACAGTCCAGTGGAAGGCCACACATCCAAAACTGTGTGGGCAGCACACATTGGACTTGATAGGTCAAAAAAAAGAGAATATGAAGTTGATGCATAGGGAAATGGGGGAGAACCTGGGAGGCGTGTGAAGGGGTTGAGTATGATCAAAATACGTGGTATGAAATTCTCAAAGAACTAATCAAAAAGAAATAAGGAGAGTTTGAGTTGAATAAAACACAGTATGGAAGGGCTAGAAATGAGAAGGGGGAAAAACACATGAGGGAGTTGAAACTAGGAAAAACCATAGCTTTATACCTTCTTCCATGACTCATGTGTCCCTTTACCTACCTTTCCATGTGAGTCTGCAAATATAAATGAAATTTAAGGGAGGGAGGGAGAGATGGAGGGAGAGAGAGAGAGAGAGAGAGAGAGAGAGAGAGAGAGAGAGAGAGAATAAAGTTAGAAGGGAAAAGGGGATGCTACCTGCATAAGGCTGTTGGCGAAAATGATGACTTGGATTCAAACAGAAAACTGCGCTCTCTCTCTCTCTCTCTCTCTCTCTCTCTCTCTCTCTCTCTCTCTCTGGCTCGCTCTCGCTCTCGCTCTCGCTCTCTCTTTCTCTCTCTGGTTGGTTTTTGGGGGGCAGAGTTTCTCTTTGTATCCCTGGCTGTCCTGGAACTCACTCTGTAGACCAGGCTGGCCTAGAACTCACAGAGATCCATCTGCCTCTGCCTCCTGAGTGCTGGGATTAAAGTTGTGCACCACCATGCCCAGCTCTAACTTCATCCCTTAAAGTCTTAAGGTTAGCAATTAGAACTTGAGATTTCAGAGATAAAAATAATCGGTTAGTATTTATTTTGTGTTAAATGACTTGGAACAGTTTCTTGACTGTGGAATTTTGAGATGCAATTGCTTATTTTGCCTTTGGGGCTTTTTTTTGAATCTTAGAAAATATAAAATCCAAGTAGTAGTTGTTAGCATGCTATAGTGCATACTATATATAGAGAGAGGTTTTTCAAGATACACTTTAATGGGGAGAAATGCTTATTTGGCTTTTGGGCACACTTACACAATGTGACTGTTTGTCAGACAGTTTCACTTTAAGTTATAACTGTGATTTGTGAATAATATAATTGCTCTTCAGCAGGCACAACCAAGGGTCAGCCCAAACTAGGTTAGCCTAGTTAGAGCTTGATTGGATTCTCTGGGTTTGGGTAAGAGTTGAGGTTTTGAAATGAACTATTTGAAAAGAGTCAAAGCAATATTATAGTGGAGCTAAGAATCAAAGCTCTAGTCTAATGAAGGCATGAATGATATACAGCCAGCCAGACTTCTAACCAATGTAAAATGATGCTATCCCATCATTGACATGTCTCCTTAGGAAAGGTTAGGGAAACTTTATAGCCAGGTCAAACAGAATGTTGTGAAGCTGTTGAGCTCCATATCCACCTTGGAAGTCAGTCTTTACTTTCTACATTCTTTTTATTTTTATTTATTTATTTTTTTTGGTTTTTTGAGACACGTTTTCTCTGTGTAGTTTTGGTGCCTGTACTGGATCTCGCTCTGTAGATCAGACTGGCCTCAAACTCACAAAGATCCACCTGGCTCTGCCTCCCGAATGCTGGGATTAAAGGTGTGTACCATCGCAGCCCAGTGCTTTTTACGTTCTTTGAGACAGGGTTTACTTTTTGCTCATTGTCACTACTGGCTACCTGGCCCCCAAGCTTCTGGGCTTCTCCTGTCTTTGCCTCTCATCTAGCCAAGGAGCACTGGGATTACACACAGGCATTACTCTCCCTTCTCCAGCTTCATGGGGTTCTGGGGATTCAAACTCACGTCCTCATGCTTGGGCAAGTGCTTTACCCACCAAGCCATCCCCGGCACCTACATCCTCTTTATTGCATCAACTGTGCCTGTAATTCATTACCTTTGAGGACCTAGACCCTTGTAAAAACAAGCTAAGGGCAAAATTCATTAAACTTTGAATGAACTCACCTGGTGTTTCACGGGCCCCCTCCCCCCGCCCCCAGTCATACTCCAGATGTTCTTCAGTAATGTTTTTCGTAAGTGTGACTCAGCCTTATTAAGTGCTTCCAAAGGAGTCAACTTACCTTTTTTGGGAATGCCAAATTAATTATAACATTCCATTGGTTTACACAGCATTTAATTAAAACCTCATCATCACCATAGTAAGTAAAAGTGGCAGAAAAAGTTTAGGGAATAAACAGGACTAACTCCTTAAAATAGTACAACTTAAAGAAGGAAACAGAAATGAATTAGTGAATGTAAGCTGTGAGTTTTCATGAGTCATGGGCCTTAGGCCTTCTGTTTTACAAAAGGAATGGAGATTGTAGGTTAAGTTGGAGTTAGATAAGAGAGCATCTTTTGTTTTGAATGTGAGCTGGCTTCAGACTCATTAGCCTGTACTTTTATACACTAAATCAGATAGACATAATTCTGCTTAGAATATAGCTCCCAGCACTAAAAAAACGATAGTAATAATATTCTATCATTCACTTTGAGCAGGGTATAATTTTCTGTTTAATTAGTAAAATTGTGACTGATTTCTTGTGAGTTTTTTTTTGTGTTATATTCACACTTAATGTTTCATTATGTGCCATACACTTCTCCAGCACTAGAGATCTTATATTTCTTCTTGGGTATCTCTTTGTATTGCTTCTTGGGGGTCTCTTTCTTATTGAATACCTGCATCTTAATGCACATTTCAGCTTCTCTTCCCTTGGCCACAATGACTCTCACATTTGACCTCAGAACTATAGTGTAATCAGGCAACCCTCCAATTACTTTGTCAGTATAACCTATTGCCAATTTTGGGCATTTCTGTATTTGAACATCAGTGAACAATCTCTTGTTATTCCTGGGTTTTGAGTCTTACGGATCTTTTTATTCTGTTCTTAACCATGAATCTATTTGATACAGGATCTTCCTAACTAGCCCTGGCTCATCTGGAGCTTGCTTAGTGGTTCAGAAAATTGACAAGCCCTATAAATAAAGATTGGCTTGTGAGAGACTATGGCATCATAGATTAATTTCTGATTTCTCCATCGGGAGGTTCTAAGTCAGGACTCAGAATATACGGACGTCACTCATTACAGAACAAAATTCGTTCCTTATAACACCACGTAGGCTTTGTAATAATATATTTAGTTAAATATTTACAGATCACTTATATGTGTTAAAAATTTAACATGATGGAATATATTCCTATGCATATATTAGTGAATAATTTGTTTGTTGGAAACAGGATTTAAATCTATAGTCGTGTCTGTCCTGGAACTTGCTAGAAAGTCCAGCTTGGACTCACGTTTTTTTTACCTTAGGCCATTAGTGCTCAGATTATAGGCACATAGCACCAAACATGGCTAATGAAGATTTGAGAAATGCTTCCAGCCTACTCAGTCATTCTTCTCTAGCTTACAATGGGACAGACAACTCTAGTCCCATCATCCCAGGGCCTCTTGACTTTGCTTCAGCCATTCACTTATTTATTATTTAGAGACATTGACCTCACCTTGTTTTCTCCTCACTTGACACATACCATCCCTTAAACGTCCTTCACATTGAGCTTTCCTCAGAAACACGTGGCCTAACACTCTGGTTCGAGTTTGTTGCTATGGTGATATTATATTTGTACTAAAATGTTATTTGTATGTTAATAAATAAAGTTGCCCGGGGGTCAGAGCTATTAGCAAGCCATAGGAAAGCAGAGCGGTGGTGGCGTACGCTTTTAATCCCAGCACTTGGTAGGCAGAGCTAGGTAAGTCTCTGTGTGTTCAGGGATACAGCCAGCATTGGATACACATGCCTTTAATCTCAATACCAACCATAGAAGACCTGGAGGTCTGTACAGACAGGCCGTGATGAGGCGGTCATGTGGTTGGGTTTACAACCAATAAGAAGGCAGAACAGAAAGTCTATATAAAGACTTTAAAACAGGAAGTAGCTCTCTCTTTTGGAGAGGTATAACCACCGCAGGAGGAAGGGTGAGGTTTTTGCTCTTAGCTCTGACCTCTTGGCTTTCTTCTTTGCATTGGTTCTGTGTTTCTTATTTAATAAGACGGTTGGTTACATCTACATGTTGCTTTGGATTTTTGCTACTGTGGCATCCTTCTAGAGTTGTCTTAATGCAGGTGTGCATGTCATATCCTGGAGAGCGAGTCTTTCAGAAGTATGCACCATCTCATGTACCTTTGTACGGGGCACGGGGGGTGGGGGGGCTTAGCAAGGTGACTATGGTATTTATTCAATGTGTGTTTAACTGAAGAGCCATGGGTTGAAATTTTTGCTCTACAAGGTTCAAAATTTGGATATAGAACTGCGTCTTTAAATACTGATCCTTAAGCCTGGTGATGGTGGTGCATGCCTTTAATCCCAGCACTCGGGAGGCAGAACCAGGCGGATCTCTGTAAGTCCGAGGCCAGCCTGGTCTATAGAGCAAGATCCAGGACAGCAACAAAACTACACAGAGAAACCCTGTCTCAAAAAAAAACAAAAAAACAAAAAAAAAGAAAGAAAGAAAAAGAAAGAAAAAAAAAAACCACCAAAAAACCAAAACTGATCCTTATACACAGTGGATGAAGAGAACAGGAACTTGGCAGAGAATAACAACAAAAAACCCAAAAGTTAATCTAAAAATCACATTTTTAAAGTGCTAGGGGATAATAGATGAATATCTTCTCAGCAGGCATTTGGTGAGATCTGGAGACATAATGGATTACCACAATTTGGAGGCTATTCCTAGCATTTAGTGGACAGAGGCCAACACTACTACAAAAATCCTACAGCTAGCTTCCAACTACAAACGCTATCAGTCTAAAATCTCAACAGTACCCACCTAGAGTCCCTGCTCTGAGATTTCTTTTGTGAAGTATTTTTTAGTATTTTTAAAGTATATCTCACTTCCACCCCCAGGCGGATCAGGCCTAGGATGTTCGGTGAATTCAGTAGTCCAGCAGATCTTTAAATGGGGTTAGAGTGATTTTTCAATGAACTCAGTAACTTAAGCGGAGGAGAATGGTTATAACCTGAACTGACCATTCTGTAATTCTTCTGTTTCAGCATTCTCAAACATCGGTTAAATATAACTTGTTGAACAGAACAGATTAAAGTGTTTATTATTATTTCTATAGTGTGACGTTTCCCAGTGCTGACAGATAGATCTCAGAAGGATCTGTAGAGAAGGGGGAAAGCTGTTTAATAATGGAGATCTTAAATGCTATAACTTTGCTGAAAACTATATTTAAGCAAATAGTAACTTGCAGAGACATGTATATCCTTATGATTTAAAGTAAGATGTTTCAGAGATATAAAATTGATATCTTAGTGTGCTGAACCTTACAGCTTCTGATAAATTCAAATGAGCATCACTGCTGACAGAATTCTACATTATTTTGAAAGAAATATAGGATTTTTTTTAAACTTGTGGTGGCTGATCGTTATGGCTTACCTACACATATTTTTGTGCAATGAAGTTTGACATAAACCTGAGGACAGGCTTCAAAAGCAATTGCATGAATCCAAGCCATATTTTTCTAAGTGTGAGTTTTTAATCTCTCTCTAAAATGTTTTATACCACAGAGTGGAAATATGCACAGCTTTTGGAGGCAGTGGAGGGAGAAAAGAGAGGATTCCTTCTCTTCTGGTCTGACTTCTTTCTCTTTCTTCCCCTTTCCTCTTTCTGCCTTGCCTACCATGCCTTTCCGAACAGTGGGATCTCCACTAATGATGCCCAGGTTAGAGGTCAAATCAGTAACTGGATGGTGGGCATTTGTCTTGCATGTCTCCAATGCCTGATGCCCAGAGCATAGAGCTAAATTACACCTCTGATCCAGACCTTTGGCCCTTTCTCTGCAAGCAGCCCTGGCAAAGCTTTCTCTATTAGGTGCTCTGGTTTGAGTGTCTCTCTGGCTTTCAATCCACTTCTTACAGTTTCTCTGCTCCTCTCTTCTCGCTCATTTTGGTATTTACAACCAGATTAATCCTTCGATCTATGAAGATGTTACTCTTTTTAAAAAGAATTTTTTTGTGGTGTGTGTGTGTGTGTGTGTGTGTGTGTGTGTGTGTGTGTGTTGCACACATGTGCAACTCAAGACAACTTTTGGGGGAGTTGGTTCTCACCTTCTATCTTGTTTTGAGTCAGAATGTCTTGTTGTTTCTACTGATTTACCACACAGTTCAGTCTGGCTGGCCCCGAAGCTTCAGGAAATTGTGCGTCTCGGCTTCCTGTATTACTGTAGGAGTGCTGGCATTGCAGATGTAAATTCCTGTATCTGGCTTTTCATGTTGGATTCAGGGATCTGAACTCAGGCCATCAGGCTTGGACAGCAAACGCTTTTCACCACTGAGCGTAAATGTGTATGCTCTCTTCCTGGACTTCTCTCATTTTTTATCACCAAAGAGACCCTTCTTAAAGAGCTCATTGATAACCTCTCCTGCTCTCTCTTTACTATCCGTGAGGAAAATAGACTTCAAGGCCAATGCCCCTCCTCTTTCCTTCCCTGATTGTTCTGTCACAAGGAAATTTACAGAACATCAACAGTGATTACAACACATTCATTTTACTCCTTGCTGAAAGATATTTGTGGCATAACTATTTCAAGAAAACCCAAGCACCTGTCTCATAATGGAGAAAAATTTAAGTCAGTGAGCTTATCTCTAACTCACCATGTTAAAGGAAATTGAGTGTTTTAGAGCTGTCAGTGGTGCTTTGAAATTCTTTCTCTACTACTGTGTCAATTAATATTTCCTCCCTCGAAATAGAAGTGGTATATAGGCAAAATGTTAGCCAGAAGTTGAGACTCTGACCCACTTCCTCTATGCTGGATTAACTGTAAAAGTGTCCTCCAAGGAATGTTGGTTTGCAGTGTAGGGTTATAATAGCAGTAATTTTTTCATGTTCGTGATGAAAGTGATAAAGGAATACTTTTCACCCTTCTATTTTGCCATCCTTATCCTGATTGACATTCTCATTAGTGATGAAAAGCCCAGTGATTGAAGTTGTGCTCATGGGACATATTTTGTGTATCTAACTCTTTTTTTCTCAGTGTGAGGATCAGTAGTTTTGCAGCTGATTTACCTAGTTTGGCCATTCCATGGCCATTGCACTTTCAAATAAAAGTGCAGGTGGTTGTCAGAACTGAAGGGACATTACTGTTCTGATTGGCTTCTAAATTCATTTGAGGATGCCCTGGAGGTAATTGTCAACAGCTTTATTTATAGAAATGGTTTGTGCAGTGTAGTCACGTCTAGTGAGTTGCCATATGGTCTTTTAATATGCCATCAAATGGGTAATCAAAGCTTAGAAACAAATTTTCAGGAACTAATAAAACAACCGTGATGTATAGAATGAGCTTCATTTGTGACAATAAATGTTGGTGGCTGGGGCACTGGGAGCTCTGCTTTCTCTCAGCTGTTTTGTCAAAGGAAGTTCTTCACTGTGCTCGGTACATCTAGTGCTTACATTTTTAAAACTATGAAAGCTACACATCCTTATTGTCAAAAATATCAGTATGGCATGGAAGAATAAAAATGAGATGACCCAGTTTGCCTTTCCGATCCCCAGTGCCACTCTTGGGGAGGTCACATGGAGGAAAGAGTAGAGATGAAACCAACATCACATGGATGAGGTTTAAAAAAAATGTGTCATCTATGTGGTGATTTAATTGTTTTCCCAATGGATTTGTCCTAGAAAGTGGGATGTGTCAGGAGGATATAGGGCCGCCTCACTGTTTCCAGGAGCATTGCTCTGCTGAGGTCATAGATGCACTGTAGATGTGAGCCTTCTATTGAAACACAAGGTTTTCACTACTGTTTCGTTATTATGAGCAGTGAGCAGGCACATCTGTGTATCTTTGGATACAAAGGTTATGTTGCTTAGTATGAACACTTAGGAATGGACCTGGTTACTCAACATGCATGTGTTAAATATTGATGAGATTCCCCACGACAGTGACTTGTCTGTCATCACTGAATTAGAAGTATTCATTTTCCCTCACCTTCATCAGAGACCTCATGCTCTTCTTGATGGGAAAACACTTGGTGTATTTTTAGTGTTTTAGTACATAAACCCTACCCTGACCTTGCTCACCAAAAAGGACCCTGTCTTAATCCATAGATGTGATGAAACAATAGAAAACAAAAATAATGAAAAGCAAACCTCCAAAGACCTGGATCTTTTGAGTGCCTAGGAGAAAACCAGAGCTTCTTTGCCTTGAGTTGCAGAACTTGCTGTTTCTCTCCTTCATTCTCCCTCTGCAGGTCTTACCATTTGCTACATCCTGCTTTGCTCTGTATTTTTATTGTCTTCTCTTTTTGTACCAACAACACTTCCCCTAACAAAATCCAATCCTATTCTTTCCACTCAAATGTTATTTTTTTTAAATCATACAGATAGCTTGCCACACCACAGAGGCTGTTTACATTGTGATTCTGTCTCTGCTCCATGTCATCTGTGTTACCTGATTCTCGGGTTATGAAAATAGTTTATCAAACGTGTAGAAATAGGAGTTTCTTTACCACATTAGTCAGTTTCCAGTCAGATAATTTGTTTCATAGTTTAATTTAATTTACATATGTAGCAAATTCTATGGTAAGCCAGGCTGAAATCCTGCAGCAGAAGCAGGAGGTCATCTATAATTAGATTACCAAAAGAAACAAATGGATCGATAAAATGTCCCTCACTTCACATAAAGGTGAACAGCAATTGCTCTTGTCCTTTAAACACCAAAATGTCTTCTTCTTTCCCACATTCCCTGTTTTCCCTCTGGTCTGTGTCTACTTACATGACAGTTGGGGCACATACTATTATTTTTCTTGTAAGTATTGGCTGGAACTCTGGGAACCTGGAAAAGACTTCTTGGTATCTTTCTAGACTAGAAACTCATGCCACAAAGTTTTTTTTTTCAAATAACTCTATGTTAAACAACTTTTAAAAACTAGTTTATTCACAAAAGTCAATACATTTCTTTTTGCATGAATTTTCTTATGTCCCCCCCCCCCCACTAGCTGCTTAGGATGGAACTGTAGTCGCCAAGGAATTCTTAGATCTAAAAGCTGTAGTTTTTCTGTAGTTTGAAATGACTCCACAGGTAGCCATTGCAATAAAATCTTTTTGTAGAATGAGCTATTATACACGCACAGTGTGTATTTGATGAAATGGTAGGCAGTTACAGCTTGAATAAACATGTACTGTATTGTAGAACAGTATAGAGAATAGTAATTGGATTTTTCAAACAGTAGCCTACTAGTTAGACAATAGGAATAAAAATATTATAAATCTAGTCACGAAAAGTACCATTGAAAGGTGGTTTCTTTTCTTTTCTTTTCTTTTTTTTTTGGTTTTTCGAGACAGGGTTTCTCTGTGTAGCTTTGCGCCTTTCCTGGAGTTCACTTGGTGGCTCAGGCTGGCCTCGAACTCACAGAGATCCGCCTGGCTCTGCCTCCCAAGTGCTGGGATTAAAGGCATGCGCCACCACCGCCTGGCCCAAAAGGTGGTTTCTTTTAATAGTCTTCAATATTTTTCTGAGTGCAAGTGGGCAGATGGATAGTTGAAAAATAACATCATCATAAAGAATAAATGTGACTACCTTCAACTTAACTTTTCACAACTGGGAGCTTCTTTTTATTGTCCTCAGGGTCTCATGAATGCTTTGTAAGTGGTTGACTAATTCTCTAGCCCACACTTGGGAACTTTCCGCGTGCGCCACCACCGCCTGGCCCGTTTTTATTTTTTTAATCGTTCTTTTATGTGTATGAGTGTTTTGCTTGCATGTATGTCTGTGCACCACATGCATGCCTGATGCTTGAGGAGGCCAGAAGAGGGGTAGGATCCCTTGGAACTAAAGGTACAGATGGTTGTTGACTGTCCTGTGGGTGCTGGGAATTGAGCCTTCATCCTCTAGAAGAGCAGCCAGTGCTCTTAACCACTGGGCTGCCAGGCACACATTGGGAGCTTTTGCGGCTCTGGAATGAGAGTGTACTATGAAGAGGGCTTGCCCAAATCTCAAGATCCTCATTTTAAAAAAGTAAGCCTTCAACGGACATAATGAGTGGATGAGACTTTTAAAAAACTACTTTCGAGGCACAAAGCTACACAGAGAAACCCTGTCTCAAAAAACAAAAAAACAAAAAACAAAAACAAAAACAAACAAACAAAAACCAAAAAACTACTTTCTATGATTGTTAATATTTTCACTTTGAGCAGATCACATAGGAGATAAACTTCTGGTCAAGTCTGTGAGGGACTCTGTGGACTAGGTTAGCTTCTGGGCATGCCTCGGAGGGATTTTAGATCAAATTAATTGAGATGACAGACCCATCTTACCTGTGGGCAGTACCATTCTGTGAGCTGGGGCTGGGGACTGAATAATCGGAGGAAACAAACTGAGCATGAGCACTCACCACTCTGCTTCCTTACTGTAAACACAGTGTGACCAGCTGCCTCAAACTTCAGCAGCCTTGTTTTCCTTACTGTGGTATCCTGCACCCTTGAACTGTGAGCCAAAATAAGCCTTTGCTCCTGTATGTTGCCTTTGCCACAGTGATGGAACCAGTGACTAAAATACCTCCCAACTGCAAGATTCTGAAATTTTGTCAGGAATTTGGAATAAGAAATGATAAAAAGAAAGACCAAACCAGCATTACAAATTTTATACAAACTTCCAACCAAATACTCTATTTAGTTTAAATTTGTATGTTTATGGATTTTCTAAATAAGTTTTCTTCAAATGGGCACAAAATGACTTCTGGACTTGGATACAGTATCATATTAGCTGGTATTCTGCAGAAATGCAACTCTGGATAATGCCAGCTTGTCACAGATGGGGATAAATTATCCAAAACATCCAAATGTTACATAAAGCAACATTGGCAGCTACTGGAGAAGATCTTATCAATGAAGTACCCGGAGCTCTGGATGTTTACTTCACAGAAGAAATTATTTCATGGACCAGAAAACTAAGTTGTCATAGAAACTCCCATGCGTGTATTTTGTTTTGGTTGGAATACTGGCAGATTAAGTAGATTCACAGAGAAAGAAAGCCATTTTCATATTTGTGTATTCTTTTATTTTAAAATGTGTTTATTGATGTCTACTTCTCAAAGGACTTGGGGCGGAGCACACATTTGTGTGTGGGGCTACACGCCTGTGTATGTGTACATGTGAATGCAGTTCCTCACAATGGTCTCCGACCTTGCTTTTTGAGATAAGGTTTCTCGTTGGCCTGTAGTTCACCAACCAGGCTAAGTGAGCTGGCCAGAAAGCCCCAGAGAGCTGCCTGTCTCAGTTTCCCAACCATGCTTAGTTTTTTACATGGGCCCTGGTGATCAAACTGAGGCGTGATACATACTGAACTACTCCCCAACCCTCAAAAGGACCTTTAACATCGTAAAGAGAGAAAGTGTTCTTTTGCTAACTGTCTGTGTGTTTCTGCTGAAAAACTATGAAATTGAATCTGGTTGTTACAAAATGTGTTTTCACATGATTTTTTTTTTAAAAAAACTTTGTGTCATCAAATTGACTTCACGGGTATCATTTGCAGACAGAGGAAAGAGTATAATACACAGACTCCAAAGAAAATCAATGCTCAGTTTTGCCATCTGGTTATTTTTTTGTTTTTATTATCTGGAAAGCTTATACTTATTGAAGACCAGCTATGGTCCTGGGTATGCCAGAATCTTGATTGATTTGATTTCATTTGATTCCTTAACTATTCTGAAATATATAATTTTCCATTTCTTGATGTGTGATTTGAAAGAGATAGTAAGCGATACTCAAAATGCATTTCCTAATGGCTACTCCATGTCATGTAGATAACCAGACACACATATCTAAAGAATAGACCATCTCTGTCATAATAGATAAGAGAATTCTGGTTCTCGAATAAGAACTGGTGAGTGTTCAGGCCTTACATGTGATGTTCTCAGCTAGACTTTTAGACCTTGAGTTGGGGCCCCAGTAACCAGCTTCTCATCTTGTGTGAAAATTTGGAATACTTGATTATGGACATCAGTATATTGCCACATGATTAACAATAATTCAATTTGGCAAATGACTTAAGACATGCCTGCATCTGTTTATAGCTCCTAGAAAAGGCAGGGTGCGATTCTTGGGGCCCTTATCTGCCTGATATCATGACTGAACATTTTCAAATATGCTCCTGATATGTTCACATGTTATTTTTGTTCTTATTCTTAAAATTGCAGAAAATACTTAAATTACATAAATTACTTTATTATGGTAGCTCTTAGCAAAGCCTTGGGATGTTGGTTAGCGAGGAATTTGGACTGGTCAGTCACTATCCAGTGGAATGTAAGCATTCTTAACTTAGCCAAGCTCTGATGATGGGTGGGTTAGATTCACCATCTTCAGCTCTGTTGTGGTCGATATGCTGCTTCATAATGGGCAGAGCTTAGTTTAGCAATTTTTATAAGCAAAACACTGTGTGGCAAAGTGAAAATCTGAATTGGAATATGAAAAATGACTAGAGAGGAAGGAGTGTGAGAATATATATCTATATATTATGTAGATTTTCAAAAATAACGTGTTTAACGTCAGAGGTATATCTTTGATGGTATAATTGAGAAAGAAAAATATATGGAGAAGGGTGTTTACCCACAGAAAGATCACAGAGCTCGTTCATTCAATATAATAATGTTTGATAGATGCAGCTTATGCAATGTCTACAGAAACCCAGAAGCAGCCATTACCATTGATGTATAGAGCTCACTAATCATATTCATGGATGTATGATGGCTAACACCTCTTGTTTGTACTTGTGCCTACTGTGCTGGGCGCTGTCCGTGGTACTGAAGCATATTAGGGCCCTGGTGTTCTTATGGAAACTGCAGAGGTGATTTATTTCTTCCTTTAGGTGCTACTCTGCACCCTGTTCTCTTGCCTAATGCTGTGCTTGCATTATGAGCACAATGTATAAACCTATTGGGAACACTTATTATTATTGGAGTTTTCAAGGATGGGAGCTCAGTAGAGGTCTCAGAACTTAAACGTTGGCCGATACAGTTCCTGGCATTTCTCCCTGTCAGATCTCCCTGCACTCTTCACAACTCAGTTAATGGCAACGCCATTAAAAAATTAAATTATGTCTTTGACAATTTCACACACATATATAATGAAATAGAAACATATCCCCTCCTCATTTCCCTCTCCAACTTCTCTTGGGTCCCCCTAACATGACCCCCTGCTAGCTTCATGTCCTCTTGTCCTCTTCTTCTTCAAAAAATTAAAAGATATTTTCATTTAATTAATTAATTAATTGATTAAAAATTAATTATTTTTTAAAGACATGGTCTCTCTATGTAGTCTTGGCTATTCTGGAATTCTCTGTACACCAGGCTGGCCTTGAGCTCACTGAGATCCACCCACCTCTGCCTCTCAAGTGCTGGGATTAAAGGCATGCGTCACCACTCCCAGCTTCCCACCCAATTTTTAATATAGCATATTTTTATTATGTTTTTCCTCTCTTCAAACTCCTCCTAGACCCTCCTCCCCCTCCCTATCCCACCCAACTTTATGATCTCTTTCTCTCTCCCTCTCTTTCAAAATTCCCTTACAAAACCAAAAAAAAAAAATGAAAATAATCAAACAAAACACTGATAAGACAAAAATGCCAAAGTAAAATGAGAAGCTTACCCACCAAGCCCCATTAGTGTATGCTCCAGTGGGTGGGCCACAACTCTCCTTAGTTGTTCAGGTTGAATCTTCGATATAATCCTTCACTCACATTCTGTGTATATCGAGTCTACCTTTAAAATGTAGTCAGAATCTGGTCATTGTTCTCCACCTCACTGGGACCTTCCTTCTACAGGTGACCATCACGTCTGTCTGTTCTTGGTCATTTGTGTTGTCCATTTTCCATACTCACTTCCAAGGTCTACTTAACCCATTAGCCAAGTACCGCTGAAAAGCCCAAGTGCAGCCATATCTCATTGTTTAGAATCCCAGAATGGCTTGGTCCTGGCATAGCACTTTAAATGTACAGATAAAGTACAGATAAAGACTATCTGTACTGAGCCCATTTCCCTCTCTTTCTCTGTAGCACTTCTTTCCAGCCACAGAACATTTTGATGATTTCCAAACACACCGAACGATCTTGCTATGGGACCTTCATATTTATTTGAATCCAAAGGGATCTTATCATCATTATCTGCAGGGATTATTTCTATGCTTTCTTGAGGTCTTTATTCAAAATGTTTTCATTAATATTCTCTGTTTTCCTGTTTAACTTTAATAAAAAGGGAAACAGAAGGACCTTGTTCCCTAGTAAGTCTGATCTCCTTGTCCCAATTCTGTTCTTAGTATATCTGTAATCTGGAAAGCTATGTGTTTTAATTGAATATATTTTATGTGCTCTTATGTGTAGACTAGTTCCTGGTACATAGTATGAACTCATTAAATAGTTACCAGCTTAATGAATGAATGAATAGAATCGTGTTCACAAATGAATGATTTGGGGAGAATGCCATGCTGATGTTTGATGGTATAAATAGATACATCTCCTATTCTCTCAGATTATGACTCCATAGTAAAAGGAAAATGACTTGGCATTGAATAACCTCTGGTTAAGATTCTAATACGCAGAGGTACTAAACGGGGTGTTTGACCTTTGTAGATAAAGGTGTTTAGAGGAAGTGAGGCCCTCAAGAGAACATTCACATAAGGTCCCCAATCTCACTCTTGCATTTGTTATTTACCCCTACTTACAACATATGTGTGTCCTAGGGAAGCTGAAGGCTTCTGCTGGTGTGTAGTTCAGAGAGGTGCCTGCCTCAAATCATTTCCAGTGGGTTGAGCTAGATTCCCTCTGGGGCTTTAGTTCTGGAAACAAGGTTTGGAATCATGCTCATGATGAAAATGATCTGATAAATTACACCGGCCACTAGGGGGTGGTAGACATTCATTTCGGAGTAGGATGCGGCGTGTCAGGCCTGGCAAGCGGCAGGATGTTTAACCTAACCACCTTCAGGGTATTTCCTTATATCCCTTTTTGCATTTTGAGTGAGGTCTTCATTTATTTAATATTGCCATCATACCTTCTATTTTGATCAATGAATTGTGGGTGTATCTGGGTCACCACCTTTAGTCCCTTGTGACCTTGTCCATTCTCCAAAGGGTAGTAAACTCATGCTGGGAGGGCCAGGCACTGGATCTTCCTAGCACTTTCCCTGTCCCTTAGCATCTCCCTACTTTCCTGAAAAGTGTAGAAGACTGAGGTGAATCAGCCTGTGTGTCAGAGAGATTTTAGAAAAACGATTTTCCGAATGACTCATGTTCATGCATAGGCTCTCTTGTTCTGTCTGGTTTTTAGTTTCATGCTGTTTCAGTTTAGGAACGCGCGCACACACACACATGCATGTCAATTTTCCTGTGCACATGGTGAGGCCTGAAGAAGATGTCTGCTCCATTACTCATTGCCTTGGTACCTTGAGACAAGGTCTCTCATTAAACCTGGAGCTAGGGGATCTAGGAAATCCTAGAGATTCAGTCCTCCTCTCTCCACCCCCAACAGTGCCGAGGTTGCAGGTGTGTGTGCATCCGTATGTGGACTTTTACATGGGCACTGGGGATTTGAACTCAGGTCTTCATGTTTTTGCAGGAAACACTTTTATCTGCTGAACCATTTCACTGTCCCCACTCCATAGACTTTTAAATCACCCAGAATTGCAATTTCTCACTGTTGAGCTTTGGGCTGCTTCCTTTACTTGTCAGACCCCATTTCTGAAACAACATGTGTTGCTGCTGTTCACATAGAGAATATTTATTAAGAGTTCCAAGGTGATGTGGAGAATCCTTTTCTCCTCTTTCTTTTATAAGCAGTGTCAAGAAACTTGCAAGAGGGAAAATTGAGGATTAATTGGAGGAAGTTCTGTTTTGCCCAGGGGGTGAATGATGCTCAAAATGCTTTAGACAGCATGTAGGGGTCCACTGGAATTTTTTCTGCTTGAATATTCCACATGTTCCTTGAATGACCCCAGACTGATTCCCTTCTGTGAGCTCAACACATCTTTTTTCACCTGTGTAAGACCTTCACCTGCACTCTTGCCATTGACCTCATCTCTTAGAGCAGATGATTTGCCCCTGGCGCTGCCATGATGAATATGCTATGGACCCTGAGCCCCTCCACCTGGGTCCAGGGTCCTATGTCACCCTCTCTGCTCGGGCAGTGACCTCATCCCAGGTGCTTCTCTATCACCACAGCTGACTGCAGAGATGGTATTTCCCACACCTTCCTTTCTGCTCAAGAGTAAAGCATTGCAAAGAATTTGACTTCTCATTTGCTGCTGCATTGAATTCACTTTACACTTAATTATCCACATTGATCACAAATCATATAGAATTTTAAAAGGAGTTGACTTTTCCCTCTCCCAATCAGTATGCCTCAAGCCTTTCTGAATATTATGTAGAAGCCTGTCTCCTGTGAAGAATAGATTTGACCTACACCTCAAGACTATCATAAAAATAATTTCTGTCTCACGACATTTAATGTAAGTGTACAGTATATTTTAAATTTTAATGTGTGTAAAACTTGTTTTGTTACAATGTCTTTGGATAAAGAGTTGCACCTCGTTGGAATATGCCATTTTGAGCTGATCTTTAAAAGTGTGTAAGCATCCTATGGTTGTTGACTAAAGCACCTGATAGGAAACATGGTGACATTTTAAAAGTTGTCAGGCTGCGCTGGGTGACTCCTTGAGGTTGTTACAAATACCTCACACGAGTGACATTTAGCCATTTTTCCCCCTGGTACCAAGTGTCTTGCATAATGCCTTTTGAGTATGATGATGCTTGTGCATCAGGTGTCTAAGAGGTGCCTGGAGAGTTTGTCTTAAAAAAAAAAGTTTTTCTCTGATGGAAATTTGCTGTGATTCTGGGTTAACCCCTTTTGCCTTTTTGGTTTTGGGTACGGTGTCTCAGAAGAAACCGAACGAGCACTTCTCCTGTGTCTCCATTGTATATTATATTTGTGCAGGGATTGCTGTCAGTGAGTTACAGTGATGGGAAAACAGACGCCAGGATTTAGTGGGGACAGAGTAGGGAAAACACGATTTGAAGGCATTAGATTGCTGTGTGTGGTGATGAAGTTGGCAGGAAAAAAAGGGCATGGGAAATTTTGAACACAGGAATTTGGTGATTGTTGGTTTTGAGACAGGATCTCATGTAGTCAAAGTTGGCTTTGAACTCACTTCATAAACAAGGTAACCTTGAACTCCTGATTCTCTGGTATCTGCTTTCCAAATACTGGATTACAGTTGTGTGCTACCATACATGTTCAGCACATACTTACTAAATCAAATGTATTTGGTAAAGTAAATCTGTGGTTTCATTAAGTTGTGATCAAGTGGGATTCCTGGGTGTCAGGAAACATGTGCTTTGCAGGGCTGGATCTATCTCTCGTTCACTTAGCTGTGAACTTTCCCTGGGCTACAACTTCCTTGTTAGAGGAGTGATCACTTGGGACGACACAACTTTTTTTTTTTTTTTTTTTTTTTTTTTTTT